>VSTD030000057.1:0-21068 GCA_008808055.3 Sporobolus alterniflorus | reverse complement strand
CATCTCGATGACACCCGAAGCTACTAAGTTTACGGGATCCCATAAATCTCGTATGCATCAGTACATAATCGAACTTGCTCACTAGGGCCAGATGATTGATCCTTAATCGACTCAGGCGGGGGCTACAACCTTTGGAGCTCTAAATTTATGATCCAGACCACACTCTGTCCTTCACATCCAGTATTCTCCACTTCCCCCTAATTGCCCCGGCTGGTCTCAAGTTGTGCCAACACCATCATCAATCCACTTAAACCACATAGGACCTCTATCGATAGTAAGCACCCTATCACGAGCGGTTCCAGCCACTCGCCTTCTACCAATAGTCTATACAACTAAGTGTTGACACACCTTTCGGTCAATGTGCGAACACGAGTCCTTTAGATAGGGTGACTAGTGAGCCACAACTTGGCTCACCCACATGGTTTGAGCTTGATCGATCTGGAGCACAATCTAAGGTTTCAGGGAAAACTAGAGTATCCAGTTTCCCAAATCAGATGGTCCAATTTTGGCAGATTCAGCCTTCGTCGGCGGCGCGCACCGGTGATAGAGATAGGGCCAACCGGCTAAGAAACGTCTGGGCAAGGGAAGGCGAGGACCGTGGCTAACTCAGAAGCTAGCGGCAGCGGAGATTCGTGAGAGGAAGAAGAGGAATTTGAGGTAGAAGGAGAGCTACATTAATCCTAATCCTAAGAAAGATAAAAGAACGATTGATTGATTGATTTGGTCGAAGACAAGTTACAATCAGTCGTGACCTACATATATATAGATGGTTGGACATAGCTCTTTCCATGAATCGGAGACTCCTAACCAAATACAGTGAAAATCTTGACTCAGATTCAGGTCTGATCCGTGAAAACCGGACCCTCCGGTTTTGCAGTCTGAAGCATTTTTAAAATGTCATAACTTCCTTGTCTGAGCTTCAAATCATGCGTTCCATATATCCATTTTGATCGTCTCGACGATGGATTCATCATGGATGCTTCAAATCTTCAGTTTGAATTCATCTTATTGTAGTTTGAAGAAATTCTATGTTTATTGAGTAAAATTCAACCAAATTGTCCGAGAAACACGTGTATAACCTAAAAAAACATGCCTGCGTGGTCCAACTTGTGAAATATATAAAGTTGGCATCGATTTAGAAATATTGACCATCTTATCACTGTAAAAACCAGATGTTCCGATTTTTCCAGAATATCGAATTTGGTCGTCAATATATGGATTGAATCCTTAATGTTTCTCCTTCCCTTTTCCATACTTCAAACATACTTAGATCTTCAAATCTTCATGTTTAGATCCTCCCTTTGTCCTATTCTGAAACTGCCAAAACTGGATACTCCGATTTCTCAAACTTGATAGTCCAGTTTTTTCAGCCTTCTCAAATTTGGTCATCAACACATGCCCCCCCTACCTTTTAGTTAAGCTTGCGTATTAAAAGGCATTTTTAGACCAAATTTAACCTAGGGGCGATGCCCACGATATTACATCGGCTGTTTTTGTGTGAAGGGCGATAATTGGATTATCGACCGTAATTTGCTTCATGCATTTTGCCAAACACTTCAATAATACCTTCAATTATTGGCAATCTTGATAGTTGCATGTTTTGAACCACATAACAATATAAATACTCTCTGACCTGATATGTGGCCACTAAAATACATCAATGCCCCCCACAAATATAAGATATAGTTGGCAAATGAAATATAAACTCCAATCATGAAATGACCTTCACTTAATGATAGGATGCAACATGGTAGCAGGCACCAATTGCACCTCTCTGACCTTCCGACATGATTCGCAATTGTTTACAGTATCTAAGGCAATCTTCCAACATAGTCGGCTAAGAAAATAGTTGGTCATAATAACCAATCATCTCATATAAGCCGACTGATGTGTAGTACATACTTGATCATGAACTCCCCATAGCTACCTTAAATTGCTCTGAACCCAAGCATCTCAATAGCAAACCATCGATAGTTCGACGATAAAGGTCATGATAAAGCAAAATGTACTTCAAAGCTTGCTGCCGAACTTTTGTATAAATAATATGACCAGGACTCTCTAAATAACATATCAAGGGTCTCCTCCAATCCTCAGGTTTGGTCATCGCTATTTCATCCAAATCATCTGAACCTCTGGAAATACCGGACCCTCCAGTTTCCAATTCCGGAACATCTGATTTTACTGAACTGGGTTCAGCATAACATATTTTAGCACTGTGCATCAGTTATAAACCAGAACATCTGGAATAGCAAACCAGAATATCTGGTTTTTCTAGAACATACAACTTTTCTCGATTCGACTGAAAACCTAGTACTTGCTGTGCTAAAAGCATTCCGGTAGCCAAATGATAATAAACACCACACCAAATATCCTGGTTTTCAATAGCATGATAATATACACATAATCAGCCATAAGAGATGATGCATAAAGCTCCAAGAGTATTCTCAAACACTAAAATCAATTTGGCTCATGATGGACAAGTCATTTGCCATCTATATTCTATAAAACAATGATGCACACTAAAATTTGGTTGTCTAAATATTTTCTTGTTGTAGCGTAAAATAAAGCATCGACTAATATGTTTGATATGGAGAACAGCAAAATATAAGATATTCATTGTCCTAATACAGTCAGATGCTATAAAATCAAATCTGCTATTTATGATGTATTAATATTATTGCCAAAATAAATTCTATGTAAACAGCAATATAAAATAATGTAAACCTCAAAGCACTTGACATCGATACATGCCCTCTACTTATTTTTGACCTCTATGCAGCAATCAACTTTGATACAGCCACGAAGGTCGATCACATGTATATGACTTTGGAACAGTTCAAGCAGAATATAAAGACTCATCATAGTGCATCCAAAGACTATACCCAAACCATGGAAAACAAGTAAACATACTTGGATGTGAATCCCCTTCTCCATACATTGGCGCATTGAATGATGGGAATTGATGATGTGCTCGCCAATGATCCTGATGTCCACTTGCAATCTTCTGACCCCACGTCTGTCTTCGGGAACTCCATGTCCGATTGTGACTCCAAGGATCCACCTTTTTGTTCTTATGCTTGGACAGAAGTACTTTGGATGTCATGTGGAGTTCTGATTTCAATGTAGTCATAGTAGTTGATGTCCGAGTAATGAGCTTAGCCTTATTTGGAGTACTTCCTTTAGGAACCAACATGATCTTCTTTCTTTTGCCTACAACTTTGCTAGCATGTCGGGTGATCCTATTGAATGATGTTGGAACATCGTCCTTTGACTTAGCATTTTTACCAGTGGGCCTGTTAGCTGACACTATGTGGGATAATTCTTTTTTTAACTCATGCCTCCCCAGTCCAAGCACATGAATTGATATCAGCCGATTGTTGTTGCTTCTTGTCATTTGCAAACATCAACTTTTCATCTGGTGTACTGAGATTCAAAACCTCATTTGAATTGACCTTTTGCTTCACACGATAAACCTTTTTTAATCTTGTGTGGCCAACTTGAGCTGGGAAAACTAGAACCTCTAGATTCCCAAACCAGAATGTCTAATTTGGCTATTCCTAGGTTTTTGCTGCATTCAACTGACTCTTTAGATAGAAGCAGTCTTTTCTAGGATGTGCTGAACTATCAAATACATTTGGCTCATGCTTTGCCAATCTTGGATAAGATGACTCATATTGCATCGACAGAGCATACCAACCAAACCACAGAGCATAAGGATGAAACATAATAGGTGAAGGTCCCCAGGGTTTGGGCATTGGATGTCTAAAAGAAGGAAATGACATTGTTGTATGGAGTTTCCTCTCTCGCTGATCCTGACTGCGTACCTTGGTCTTTGAAGATGACTTCAGCTGCTTTGAATCTCCGCGTCGACCAGCAACTGAAACATCGGCCTAATCTGGGAAAATTGGAAGCTCCGGTTTGACCTTTCAGACCTTTCGGTTTGGTCTACTTTTGGTGTGAACATTGCCTTTCTTATATTTAGCCGAAGGCTCATCAAACGTGGGCTTCAACTTTTTAGTAGTTGGTCTCACCTTTTCTCTACTCTCACCAATTATGACATTTTTACCTTTGGTTGTCTCGGCGTCAGCATCTCTAGGGCAAGGTGACATTCCCGATCGTCGAGTGTTTTCGCTTTCACAAATGTTTTTATTCTTAATCTTTCGCTCAAACTCTGTAATCGAATTTAAAACTTAAATTGTAATAAATCTAAAATTTCAGAGCATTTTCTTGTATGTGATGTATTATGCGTCATTACTTCGGTAATGACACCCTGTAATAATCCTGGTTTAGACTAACCGTCCTTTTTAAGGGTAGGGACGCCACATCCTTATCCTGTGGTACCGACAACATCGTCCATGCCGAATGGGTACATGTTGAGTTTGGACCACTCTGTTGCCTCCACGATATCGGACGCGACCGATGAGGAGGGTGATGATGAGTAGGACGACGAGACCATGGACGCTGAGGCGACGAAGGCAGAGGAGATGGAGCTCGGCGTGGGAAGGAAGAAGGTTCCATTTTGCACTATCCCGGTTGGAGATGGACACTAATTTACACATCATGCATTTTCAATGTGTAGCGCAAACCGAGATATGCACTACATAAATGCATTGGCCCGAGTCAGCATTAACACCCTCAATGATCGGAACTCCTTCAACTAAATTTTGTTCTCCGATAGAATCTTCATTGATATATATGAACTTTGTTATTGAAATTTTGTTTATGTTCTGTCATCATGTGTGTCATCTACTTATCACTAGGAACACAATCAACATTGGTATGAGTTAAAAAAAACTATATATATCACCCTTCTGTAACTCAATAAATTGATTTTCTCACTTTCTTTTGTTCCTCTTATGTGCAGCGGACAAATGCTTTTAGGTAATATTGTAGACCAAAATCACGAACAAAATAAATCACACAACATTGTCTTCTAAGCCCCAACAAAAATTGACTTGCTTTGTCCACGAGACATTAACTCGAACAGCTGCTTGTTTTGTGTACAGGAGAGGAGGCAAGAGGCAGGACTTGGGAGAGCCCGATAGGAGAGGAGGCAGGATCTTGCGAGTGGCAATCGCCACAGCCACGCAGCCGATCGCAGTGCCGCACCCGGCCCCCACCCCCACACGGCCACACAGCCCCCCGCATTATCGGCTCAGCAGACAGCGCCGCAGCCCTCGCACACAGAGCCAGGTGCAGCTACGATGGGACGCCAAAGTGACTCACCTGCTGGAAATTACTACATCATGCATTATCCCAGTTGGAGATGGTCACCAATTTACACATAATGCATTTTCAAAGTGTAGTGCAAATGGAGATTTGCACTATATAAATGCATTAACACCTGCAATGATCGGAACTCCTTCAACTAAAATACTTGGCAGGAATTAGTGGCAAGAAAAGAATGTTCCCCGGTGTGTATGCCAGGAATCCGGATCCTCGACAGCCCACACGGTGTAGCCGACTGCACCAACTACGAAGGATCCTGATCCATCACTGTCAGGGAATAATGCCCTCTGAGGCTAGGTTACAGCAGGATAACTGTTAAGCCCTCAGACTCCCATGTGTGTCTAGCTGTCGGTCAGCGTGAATCCCCTTCCACTCGGATTTCTATCCTGTGACTTCTTTTACTATGACAAACTTTATCATATATATAGGGTCTCTTTGGCACGACTTAAGGGGCTTTAGCTCCGGATTCTTTATTTTTTTGAAAATATGCACTGATCAGTTCACCTAAAAGATTAAGCTAATAGAGAAAGATTAATTCATTTATACCTAAGACTCTCCCTCATATACAGCTCTCTTGAACGTAAACATGAGATAGAAGTAGACTGTAATTTATTTTTTTTATTTTTTTTAATAAATCACGTCTGCTAGAATTTAAACTTGAGACATTTGACTCTGATATCATATTAAATTAATATGCACCGACCAATTCAGCTAAAAGATTAAACTAATAGGGAAAGATGGTAAATTCATTTATACTTAAGGGCCATACCAAATGCTTCCGCATAAAACAGCTCGACCAGAGAAACTCCAGAAGTGAGGAGCTGTTTTTTTACTACGGAGGTGAAGAAAAAAATGGCTCATCCAATTCTTTAAGTGAACCCGTTTGCAAATGAGCCCTACCAAAGAAGCCCTTAATCTTTTCGCTTATCATGAAACCAAGATGTTGATAAATGGTAATGTAACTCAAAAATTCAACTTTAATAATAATTTAAATATGAAACAAGTAATATTTACTCCCTATTAAGTATTAATACAGGTGGATGGTTGATTAATAAAAAAAGTTGGGGTGACAGATAACTTGGAAAGGTGGATATACATGAGTATGTGACAACCTTTCTTAGGTTCCCGGTGGTCTATGATACATAATGTATCGAAGTATTATTTTATAATCTAATCGTTGATTTTTTGAGACACCTATGTAATTTTATATGTTGTTCCATTATTTACAAATCATGCAATCAAAGGATAGTAAGGACATTAAATATTTTAGTATTTTGGAATTAGAAAAATGAATCAATATATTCTTTTAATTTGATTGCAGCTGTCATCAAAGAACTTTGGAACCAAGATTTTTTATCTCATCGTAAGCTCTCGCTAAGGGACCAACGTCGAGGGAAGGAACCCTAATCTCAGCGCTGGGGTGATCGGCGAATGCGGCATCGAGCGGGACTGCACTGGGCGGCGGCGGCGGGCGGGCCTTGGCGGCAGCGACGCGGGGCGGCGCCCTGCGCGGACAGCGGCAGCACAGGGCGAAGTAGGCGGCGGCGGCTGAGCGGCTAGACCACAAGTAAGTTCCGGAGCGCCCAAATTTGATTCCCCTGTGCTGAATCTTGTGCACCAGCAATGATTGCTTTAGAGATTTTTTCCTCTCTTTGCATCGTTATCAGAATAACTTGTGCTCAGCATCAAGACGCTCAGCCCTTGTAAATCGCTCGACATGTCATGAGTGTTGTTACCTTGGCACTGACAGCAGCCAACTTCTTTCCCCGTTGCTTACATGCGGTTTTGTGCTTGCAAGGTTGCACGGTACACATCTGTTCATCATCACATATGCAATTGTCTTTCATTCAGAGTAGCCAGAGAGAAGGACCACGTTGGGCATGTGACTTGTGTTGATCATCCTTTATATTTATATGGATATGGTCAAGGATGGATATTAAAAATTCATGTGCATCCTGGTGGTCATAGATTGCAAGGTTCGGATGAGTGGTTGCACCCAGGGATTAAAATACCGGTACGGGGTCAAAAACCACTCGTCACCGGTCGTTACGTGAAAACCGGTAAAATCGATCTGAATTTAAATTTCGAATTCAAGAAGCTGAAAACTGGTATACCAGTCGGTATTACTAGTTTACCGATCGGTATGACCGGTAAATCGGCTAGCGCACAGATGGTAAAAAAAAGACCGTAAAATAAAGGTTTTTTTGGTGTTTTTCATGACATTATTGATTTCACTTTTGTGCATGCCATATGTATGACATGACAACAACAAGAATAGCTACGAAACAAAAAAAACTCATATAAAGTATCATAAGTCTTTGGCTAACAACAAACATATGCATGAAGTAGCAGAAATAATTGTAGACATACATAATTTGGTTTGAAGGACATGATTCTACACATACACAACATAGTGGTTTCATGTAGCACACAACGCATAGTAGTCCTACACATAATAAATTTGAAACATGGTACATTATAGATTACACAAAGGCTCGATATAGCACAAATAAGTTCGACAACTCTAGTACATAAGCTCAAAATGCGTACAACTCATTGAGGCATCATCCAAGTGAAGTTTGCCATATGGTAATCGTTGACCGACATGAGCACGATATGACGATTCACCATCAAGCTTGCCTTGTAGTCGTCCCAAGTTTGTCCTGTCCATGCGGTGGTTGTTTGCTATTCGGAGATCAACATGGAGTAGAATTTCAGACTCTCCCACTCATACACCCATTGCACATCATGGACAGTGGTGGACGGGTCGGGAGCAAGATATTCAGGGTATCCATGTGCATAGGATGAGGATGACTCACTACTTGATTGTATAGAAGAGGTACTGTTTCTTGGGGCTAGGTGATATTGCCTACCCCCTCCCCTACCCCGTCGTCTAGGGGATGCATTCACAAAGGTTGAGTTTGCGATGTCCCCTATTCTTGCCTTGATGACTCTTATATACTGTTCAAGATCATTTGGATAGTCATGTAGAAAGCTTTCATACTCACCTATGCACATATTAAACCACATAAGAACCTTGCTTATGTTTGGCACCTTGTCTTGGTCTGCAAAATGAACGAAGGCATACAAAGGCTCCACCCCCTTCAACACATATTCCATCATATCCCACCACATCATATTAGAAAGGCAAGAATGTGCATATCTTCCTTCATGTGTAGAGCTGAATGAACTCTCAAGGAAATCCAGGGAACCCATCCACGCCATGAACTTGTCTTTGCGTTTCCTTGTATGCCACAATAAAGTATAGATTGTCTGCTTTTACACCGGGGATGGCCTCAGTGTGAAAAAACTTTGTCCATGCCTTACCAATTGCGGACTTGGCTTGCTTACCCTTTGTTGTCCATGTGTCGGTGTCAATCCTAGTTTGAACGGGCTGACTTCTCCCTCTCCTAGAGCTCGACCTCTTCAATCTGTCACCGCTTGGTTGTTGCTGAGAGGAGCCACACCCATGCTCATACTACCCACCTTGTTGTCTTACTCTCTATGCATATTGTGCCTCCTCTCTAGAAAGGTGTATTGCAAGTTGCAATTCCTCATCATTGTTCGAGTCTATGTTATGCACCACATTCCCCTCGGCAGCTACTTCTTCTCGTAACATGGATTGTCGTTGACTTGCCCTCCTATTCTGAGTGGATCTATCAAGGTCACGACGGAAATAGTCTCACACGTCCGATGGAACACTTCCACAATGCTTCACATTTGATCCACGTGCGGTCAAATGGTGCTTGAACCGTGTTGCTCCGCCACCTCTCTTTATACATCCATAGTAGTTGCATGTAAAGCCCGCACTCGCGTGCTGCCCATGCTGCCAAACCTCGTCGTTTATTTGGTGGTCCGCCATCTACAACGTAAATACAGTATGGAACATCAATCGAAGTGCTTACAGGTAGAACCCTAGATGCCAAAGTTCAAAATAGGTCCACATTTGGAAGCCGAATCAAAGGGAAAACGGTAAATCGAACCTCACCGTCGACAAATCGGGCCGAATCGCCGGTAAACCGAACGGCAGGACCGGTTTACCGGTCTTCGGACCGAGAAATCACTACCAATGATCCCGCCCTTGGGCACCCGTGCCGGGCGGCAAACCGGCAGGAGGAAGCGGTAAACCGCCCTTACCGGTCGATAAACCGGTAATCCGAACGGATTACTAGCTCCTTGCAATGATTTTCGACCGGATTTGTGTTGGGCAACCCGGATTCAGGCAGGAGTGCACGGGGTAGCGACGAGTTTGACCAGGAGAGGCGCTCGGGAGGATAAGTCTCAGGGGTGGGAGCGATAATACCGGTAAGCTGGCCGGTAATACCGGTTTACCGCTAACCCTAGCCGATAAACCGGTCTGGTGGCACATGGGCAGAAACGGAGCAATCCAGCGGCGGCGGCGTGGGGGATGGGGGCGCGGGTGCGGAAAGAGGTCTGGGAGGTGAGAGTAAGCCCCTAGGGTTACCCCTTATCAGGAACCGGCCATTTTCTTTTTTTTCCGGTTTTCCTTTGGTTTCCCCTTCGCCGAATTTTATAGCCTCTATCACTTCAAAGTTTTGAATTCTGGTTTGACCAAAAATCTTGAAATTGGCTGTAGTTTTGTTTAGAATTTTTTATTTCAATTTTTTAAAAAATTTCAAATTCACCGGCCGGTTTACTGAAAACCGGTAAAACCGGCCTGGACCGGTTTCTCTGGTTTTTGCGAAAACTGACCGGTTTTCGACCGTTTTTTCAATCCATGGTTGCACCACCTAAAGAAATCTGAATTAATGAAAGCAAAACATGACAACAACATTGTATTATTTGCAGGAGGTTCATAGACTTTAACATCAAGTATAGCATTCCCCCACACACCCACCTTACAATATATAAACACACCCATGTCACTTTACTCTTGGCATTTGTTATTGTTAAAAACTGTTGTCTTAGGTTAACAAATTCAAAATTTGATGGTTGTGGTGAAGGATGTGTTTGCATCAGCCCAAGAACAAGACATATACACTGTATGATGCTTTATGCCATCTGTTTTGCCCAATAATACAGTATCACTAGACACATTTTAAATCTCTGATAGATGCAAATATTTCATAATATTTGCAGGAATATAAATTGGACATTGTGGTCATCAATGCCTCCGGCTTAGACAAGGAGTATATTCAGCAGAGGAAGGATCTGTGTGGTGTACCAGTGAAATGAAACCATTTGTGGTTTTTAAACTGAAGCATAATGATCCATGTGTTCCACCTTCTGAAGAACTTGAATTGTTTATTCGCCCGTGAGTGATTATACCAGAAGTTGATGGTTCGAACCATCAACTTCTGGTATAATCACTCACGGGCGAATAAACAATTCAAGTTCTTCAGAAGGTGGAACACATGGATCATTATGCTTCAGTTTAAAAACCACAAATGGTTTCATTTCACTGGTACACCACACAGATCCTTCCTCTGCTGAATATACTCCTTGTCTAAGCCGGAGGCATTGATGACCACAATGTCCAATTTATATTCCTGCAAATATTATGAAATATTTGCATCTATCAGAGATTTAAAATGTGTCTAGTGATACTGTATTATTGGGCAAAACAGATGGCATAAAGCATCATACAGTGTATATGTCTTGTTCTTGGGCTGATGCAAACACATCCTTCACCACAACCATCAAATTTTGAATTTGTTAACCTAAGACAACAGTTTTTAACAATAACAAATGCCAAGAGTAAAGTGACATGGGTGTGTTTATATATTGTAAGGTGGGTGTGTGGGGGAATGCTATACTTGATGTTAAAGTCTATGAACCTCCTGCAAATAATACAATGTTGTTGTCATGTTTTGCTTTCATTAATTCAGATTTCTTTAGGTGGTGCAACCATGGATTGAAAAAACGGTCGAAAACCGGTCAGTTTTCGCAAAAACCAGAGAAACCGGTCCAGGCCGGTTTTACCGGTTTTCAGTAAACCGGCCGGTGAATTTGAAATTTTTTAAAAAATTGAAATAAAAAATTCTAAACAAAACTACAGCCAATTTCAAGATTTTTGGTCAAACCAGAATTCAAAACTTTGAAGTGATAGAGGCTATAAAATTCGGCGAAGGGGAAACCAAAGGAAAACCGGAAAAAAAAGAAAATGGCCGGTTCCTGATAAGGGGTAACCCTAGGGGCTTACTCTCACCTCCCAGACCTCTTTCCGCACCCGCGCCCCCATCCCCCACGCCGCCGCCGCTGGATTGCTCCGTTTCTGCCCATGTGCCACCAGACCGGTTTATCGGCTAGGGTTAGCGGTAAACCGGTATTACCGGCCAGCTTACCGGTATTATCGCTCCCACCCCTGAGACTTATCCTCCCGAGCGCCTCTCCTGGTCAAACTCGTCGCTACCCCGTGCACTCCTGCCTGAATCCGGGTTGCCCAACACAAATCCGGTCGAAAATCATTGCAAGGAGCTAGTAATCCGTTCGGATTACCGGTTTATCGACCGGTAAGGGCGGTTTACCGCTTCCTCCTGCCGGTTTGCCGCCCGGCACGGGTGCCCAAGGGCGGGATCATTGGTAGTGATTTCTCGGTCCGAAGACCGGTAAACCGGTCCTGCCGTTCGGTTTACCGGCGATTCGGCCCGATTTGTCGACGGTGAGGTTCGATTTACCGTTTTCCCTTTGATTCGGCTTCCAAATGTGGACCTATTTTGAACTTTGGCATCTAGGGTTCTACCTGTAAGCACTTCGATTGATGTTCCATACTGTATTTACGTTGTAGATGGCGGACCACCAAATAAACGACGAGGTTTGGCAGCATGGGCAGCACGCGAGTGCGGGCTTTACATGCAACTACTATGGATGTATAAAGAGAGGTGGCGGAGCAACACGGTTCAAGCACCATTTGACCGCACGTGGATCAAATGTGAAGCATTGTGGAAGTGTTCCATCGGACGTGTGAGACTATTTCCGTCGTGACCTTGATAGATCCACTCAGAATAGGAGGGCAAGTCAACGACAATCCATGTTACGAGAAGAAGTAGCTGCCGAGGGGAATGTGGTGCATAACATAGACTCGAACAATGATGAGGAATTGCAACTTGCAATACACCTTTCTAGAGAGGAGGCACAATATGCATAGAGAGTAAGACAACAAGGTGGGTAGTATGAGCATGGGTGTGGCTCCTCTCAGCAACAACCAAGCGGTGACAGATTGAAGAGGTCGAGCTCTAGGAGAGGGAGAAGTCAGCCCGTTCAAACTAGGATTGACACCGACACATGGACAACAAAGGGTAAGCAAGCCAAGTCCGCAATTGGTAAGGCATGGACAAAGTTTTTTCACACTGAGGCCATCCCCGGTGTAAAAGCAGACAATCTATACTTTATTGTGGCATACAAGGAAACGCAAAGACAAGTTCATGGCGTGGATGGGTTCCCTGGATTTCCTTGAGAGTTCATTCAGCTCTACACATGAAGGAAGATATGCACATTCTTGCCTTTCTAATATGATGTGGTGGGATATGATGGAATATGTGTTGAAGGGGGTGGAGCCTTTGTATGCCTTCGTTCATTTTGCAGACCAAGACAAGGTGCCAAACATAAGCAAGGTTCTTATGTGGTTTAATATGTGCATAGGTGAGTATGAAAGCTTTCTACATGACTATCCAAATGATCTTGAACAGTATATAAGAGTCATCAAGGCAAGAATAGGGGACATCGCAAACTCAACCTTTGTGAATGCATCCCCTAGACGACGGGGTAGGGGAGGGGGTAGGCAATATCACCTAGCCCCAAGAAACAGTACCTCTTCTATACAATCAAGTAGTGAGTCATCCTCATCCTATGCACATGGATACCCTGAATATCTTGCTCCCGACCCGTCCACCACTGTCCATGATGTGCAATGGGTGTATGAGTGGGAGAGTCTGAAATTCTACTCCATGTTGATCTCCGAATAGCAAACAACCACCGCATGGACAGGACAAACTTGGGACGACTACAAGGCAAGCTTGATGGTGAATCGTCATATCGTGCTCATGTCGGTCAACGATTACCATATGGCAAACTTCACTTGGATGATGCCTCAATGAGTTGTACGCATTTTGAGCTTATGTACTAGAGTTGTCGAACTTATTTGTGCTATATCGAGCCTTTGTGTAATCTATAATGTACCATGTTTCAAATTTATTATGTGTAGGACTACTATGCGTTGTGTGCTACATGAAACCACTATGTTGTGTATGTGTAGAATCATGTCCTTCAAACCAAATTATGTATGTCTACAATTATTTCTGCTACTTCATGCATATGTTTGTTGTTAGCCAAAGACTTATGATACTTTATATGAGTTTTTTTTGTTTCGTAGCTATTCTTGTTGTTGTCATGTCATACATATGGCATGCACAAAAGTGAAATCAATAATGTCATGAAAAACACCAAAAAAACCTTTATTTTACGGTCTTTTTTTTACCATCTGTGCGCTAGCCGATTTACCGGTCATACCGATCGGTAAACTAGTAATACCGACTGGTATACCAGTTTTCAGCTTCTTGAATTCGAAATTTAAATTCAGATCGATTTTACCGGTTTTCACGTAACGACCGGTGACGAGTGGTTTTTGACCCCGTACCGGTATTTTAATCCCTGGGTGCAACCACTCATCCGAACCTTGCAATCTATGACCACCAGGATGCACATGAATTTTTAATATCCATCCTTGACCATATCCATATAAATATAAAGGATGATCAACACAAGTCACATGCCCAACGTGGTCCTTCTCTCTGGCTACTCTGAATGAAAGACAATTGCATATGTGATGATGAACAGATGTGTACCGTGCAACCTTGCAAGCACAAAACCGCATGTAAGCAACGGGGAAAGAAGTTGGCTGCTGTCAGTGCCAAGGTAACAACACTCATGACATGTCGAGCGATTTACAAGGGCTGAGCGTCTTGATGCTGAGCACAAGTTATTCTGATAACGATGCAAAGAGAGGAAAAAATCTCTAAAGCAATCATTGCTGGTGCACAAGATTCAGCACAGGGGAATCAAATTTGGGCGCTCCGGAACTTACTTGTGGTCTAGCCGCTCAGCCGCCGCCGCCTACTTCGCCCTGTGCTGCCGCTGTCCGCGCAGGGCGCCGCCCCGCGTCGCTGCCGCCAAGGCCCGCCCGCCGCCGCCGCCCAGTGCAGTCCCGCTCGATGCCGCATTCGCCGATCACCCCAGCGCTGAGATTAGGGTTCCTTCCCTCGACGTTGGTCCCTTAGCGAGAGCTTACGATGAGATAAAAAATCTTGGTTCCAAAGTTCTTTGATGACAGCTGCAATCAAATTAAAAGAATATATTGATTCATTTTTCTAATTCCAAAATACTAAAATATTTAATGTCCTTACTATCCTTTGATTGCATGATTTGTAAATAATGGAACAACATATAAAATTACATAGGTGTCTCAAAAAATCAACGATTAGATTATAAAATAATACTTCGATACATTATGTATCATAGACCACCGGGAACCTAAGAAAGGTTGTCACATACTCATGTATATCCACCTTTCCAAGTTATCTGTCACCCCAACTTTTTTTATTAATCAACCATCCACCTGTATTAATACTTAATAGGGAGTAAATATTACTTGTTTCATATTTAAATTATTATTAAAGTTGAATTTTTGAGTTACATTACCATTTATCAACATCTTGGTTTCATGATAAGCGAAAAGATTAAGGGCTTCTTTGGTAGGGCTCATTTGCAAACGGGTTCACTTAAAGAATTGGATGAGCCATTTTTTTCTTCACCTCCGTAGTAAAAAAACAGCTCCTCACTTCTGGAGTTTCTCTGGTCGAGCTGTTTTATGCGGAAGCATTTGGTATGGCCCTTAAGTATAAATGAATTTACCATCTTTCCCTATTAGTTTAATCTTTTAGCTGAATTGGTCGGTGCATATTAATTTAATATGATATCAGAGTCAAATGTCTCAAGTTTAAATTCTAGCAGACGTGATTTATTAAAAAAAATAAAAAAAATAAATTACAGTCTACTTCTATCTCATGTTTACGTTCAAGAGAGCTGTATATGAGGGAGAGTCTTAGGTATAAATGAATTAATCTTTCTCTATTAGCTTAATCTTTTAGGTGAACTGATCAGTGCATATTTTCAAAAAAATAAAGAATCCGGAGCTAAAGCCCCTTAAGTCGTGCCAAAGAGACCCTATATATATGATAAAGTTTGTCATAGTAAAAGAAGTCACAGGATAGAAATCCGAGTGGAAGGGGATTCACGCTGACCGACAGCTAGACACACATGGGAGTCTGAGGGCTTAACAGTTATCCTGCTGTAACCTAGCCTCAGAGGGCATTATTCCCTGACAGTGATGGATCAGGATCCTTCGTAGTTGGTGCAGTCGGCTACACCGTGTGGGCTGTCGAGGATCCGGATTCCTGGCATACACACCGGGGAACATTCTTTTCTTGCCACTAATTCCTGCCAAGTATTTTAGTTGAAGGAGTTCCGATCATTGCAGGTGTTAATGCATTTATATAGTGCAAATCTCCATTTGCACTACACTTTGAAAATGCATTATGTGTAAATTGGTGACCATCTCCAACTGGGATAATGCATGATGTAGTAATTTCCAGCAGGTGAGTCACTTTGGCGTCCCATCGTAGCTGCACCTGGCTCTGTGTGCGAGGGCTGCGGCGCTGTCTGCTGAGCCGATAATGCGGGGGGCTGTGTGGCCGTGTGGGGGTGGGGGCCGGGTGCGGCACTGCGATCGGCTGCGTGGCTGTGGCGATTGCCACTCGCAAGATCCTGCCTCCTCTCCTATCGGGCTCTCCCAAGTCCTGCCTCTTGCCTCCTCTCCTGTACACAAAACAAGCAGCTGTTCGAGTTAATGTCTCGTGGACAAAGCAAGTCAATTTTTGTTGGGGCTTAGAAGACAATGTTGTGTGATTTATTTTGTTCGTGATTTTGGTCTACAATATTACCTAAAAGCATTTGTCCGCTGCACATAAGAGGAACAAAAGAAAGTGAGAAAATCAATTTATTGAGTTACAGAAGGGTGATATATATAGTTTTTTTTAACTCATACCAATGTTGATTGTGTTCCTAGTGATAAGTAGATGACACACATGATGACAGAACATAAACAAAATTTCAATAACAAAGTTCATATATATCAATGAAGATTCTATCGGAGAACAAAATTTAGTTGAAGGAGTTCCGATCATTGAGGGTGTTAATGCTGACTCGGGCCAATGCATTTATGTAGTGCATATCTCGGTTTGCGCTACACATTGAAAATGCATGATGTGTAAATTAGTGTCCATCTCCAACCGGGATAGTGCAAAATGGAACCTTCTTCCTTCCCACGCCGAGCTCCATCTCCTCTGCCTTCGTCGCCTCAGCGTCCATGGTCTCGTCGTCCTACTCATCATCACCCTCCTCATCGGTCGCGTCCGATATCGTGGAGGCAACAGAGTGGTCCAAACTCAACATGTACCCATTCGGCATGGACGATGTTGTCGGTACCACAGGATAAGGATGTGGCGTCCCTACCCTTAAAAAGGACGGTTAGTCTAAACCAGGATTATTACAGGGTGTCATTACCGAAGTAATGACGCATAATACATCACATACAAGAAAATGCTCTGAAATTTTAGATTTATTACAATTTAAGTTTTAAATTCGATTACAGAGTTTGAGCGAAAGATTAAGAATAAAAACATTTGTGAAAGCGAAAACACTCGACGATCGGGAATGTCACCTTGCCCTAGAGATGCTGACGCCGAGACAACCAAAGGTAAAAATGTCATAATTGGTGAGAGTAGAGAAAAGGTGAGACCAACTACTAAAAAGTTGAAGCCCACGTTTGATGAGCCTTCGGCTAAATATAAGAAAGGCAATGTTCACACCAAAAGTAGACCAAACCGAAAGGTCTGAAAGGTCAAACCGGAGCTTCCAATTTTCCCAGATTAGGCCGATGTTTCAGTTGCTGGTCGACGCGGAGATTCAAAGCAGCTGAAGTCATCTTCAAAGACCAAGGTACGCAGTCAGGATCAGCGAGAGAGGAAACTCCATACAACAATGTCATTTCCTTCTTTTAGACATCCAATGCCCAAACCCTGGGGACCTTCACCTATTATGTTTCATCCTTATGCTCTGTGGTTTGGTTGGTATGCTCTGTCGATGCAATATGAGTCATCTTATCCAAGATTGGCAAAGCATGAGCCAAATGTATTTGATAGTTCAGCACATCCTAGAAAAGACTGCTTCTATCTAAAGAGTCAGTTGAATGCAGCAAAAACCTAGGAATAGCCAAATTAGACATTCTGGTTTGGGAATCTAGAGGTTCTAGTTTTCCCAGCTCAAGTTGGCCACACAAGATTAAAAAAGGTTTATCGTGTGAAGCAAAAGGTCAATTCAAATGAGGTTTTGAATCTCAGTACACCAGATGAAAAGTTGATGTTTGCAAATGACAAGAAGCAACAACAATCGGCTGATATCAATTCATGTGCTTGGACTGGGGAGGCATGAGTTAAAAAAAGAATTATCCCACATAGTGTCAGCTAACAGGCCCACTGGTAAAAATGCTAAGTCAAAGGACGATGTTCCAACATCATTCAATAGGATCACCCGACATGCTAGCAAAGTTGTAGGCAAAAGAAAGAAGATCATGTTGGTTCCTAAAGGAAGTACTCCAAATAAGGCTAAGCTCATTACTCGGACATCAACTACTATGACTACATTGAAATCAGAACTCCACATGACATCCAAAGTACTTCTGTCCAAGCATAAGAACAAAAAGGTGGATCCTTGGAGTCACAATCGGACATGGAGTTCCCGAAGACAGACGTGGGGTCAGAAGATTGCAAGTGGACATCAGGATCATTGGCGAGCACATCATCAATTCCCATCATTCAATGCGCCAATGTATGGAGAAGGGGATTCACATCCAAGTATGTTTACTTGTTTTCCATGGTTTGGGTATAGTCTTTGGATGCACTATGATGAGTCTTTATATTCTGCTTGAACTGTTCCAAAGTCATATACATGTGATCGACCTTCGTGGCTGTATCAAAGTTGATTGCTGCATAGAGGTCAAAAATAAGTAGAGGGCATGTATCGATGTCAAGTGCTTTGAGGTTTACATTATTTTATATTGCTGTTTACATAGAATTTATTTTGGCAATAATATTAATACATCATAAATAGCAGATTTGATTTTATAGCATCTGACTGTATTAGGACAATGAATATCTTATATTTTGCTGTTCTCCATATCAAACATATTAGTCGATGCTTTATTTTACGCTACAACAAGAAAATATTTAGACAACCAAATTTTAGTGTGCATCATTGTTTTATAGAATATAGATGGCAAATGACTTGTCCATCATGAGCCAAATTGATTTTAGTGTTTGAGAATACTCTTGGAGCTTTATGCATCATCTCTTATGGCTGATTATGTGTATATTATCATGCTATTGAAAACCAGGATATTTGGTGTGGTGTTTATTATCATTTGGCTACCGGAATGCTTTTAGCACAGCAAGTACTAGGTTTTCAGTCGAATCGAGAAAAGTTGTATGTTCTAGAAAAACCAGATATTCTGGTTTGCTATTCCAGATGTTCTGGTTTATAACTGATGCACAGTGCTAAAATATGTTATGCTGAACCCAGTTCAGTAAAATCAGATGTTCCGGAATTGGAAACTGGAGGGTCCGGTATTTCCAGAGGTTCAGATGATTTGGATGAAATAGCGATGACCAAACCTGAGGATTGGAGGAGACCCTTGATATGTTATTTAGAGAGTCCTGGTCATATTATTTATACAAAAGTTCGGCAGCAAGCTTTGAAGTACATTTTGCTTTATCATGACCTTTATCGTCGAACTATCGATGGTTTGCTATTGAGATGCTTGGGTTCAGAGCAATTTAAGGTAGCTATGGGGAGTTCATGATCAAGTATGTACTACACATCAGTCGGCTTATATGAGATGATTGGTTATTATGACCAACTATTTTCTTAGCCGACTATGTTGGAAGATTGCCTTAGATACTGTAAACAATTGCGAATCATGTCGGAAGGTCAGAGAGGTGCAATTGGTGCCTGCTACCATGTTGCATCCTATCATTAAGTGAAGGTCATTTCATGATTGGAGTTTATATTTCATTTGCCAACTATATCTTATATTTGTGGGGGGCATTGATGTATTTTAGTGGCCACATATCAGGTCAGAGAGTATTTATATTGTTATGTGGTTCAAAACATGCAACTATCAAGATTGCCAATAATTGAAGGTATTATTGAAGTGTTTGGCAAAATGCATGAAGCAAATTACGGTCGATAATCCAATTATCGCCCTTCACACAAAAACAGCCGATGTAATATCGTGGGCATCGCCCCTAGGTTAAATTTGGTCTAAAAATGCCTTTTAATACGCAAGCTTAACTAAAAGGTAGGGGGGGCATGTGTTGATGACCAAATTTGAGAAGGCTGAAAAAACTGGACTATCAAGTTTGAGAAATCGGAGTATCCAGTTTTGGCAGTTTCAGAATAGGACAAAGGGAGGATCTAAACATGAAGATTTGAAGATCTAAGTATGTTTGAAGTATGGAAAAGGGAAGGAGAAACATTAAGGATTCAATCCATATATTGACGACCAAATTCGATATTCTGGAAAAATCGGAACATCTGGTTTTTACAGTGATAAGATGGTCAATATTTCTAAATCGATGCCAACTTTATATATTTCACAAGTTGGACCACGCAGGCATGTTTTTTTAGGTTATACACGTGTTTCTCGGACAATTTGGTTGAATTTTACTCAATAAACATAGAATTTCTTCAAACTACAATAAGATGAATTCAAACTGAAGATTTGAAGCATCCATGATGAATCCATCGTCGAGACGATCAAAATGGATATATGGAACGCATGATTTGAAGCTCAGACAAGGAAGTTATGACATTTTAAAAATGCTTCAGACTGCAAAACCGGAGGGTCCGGTTTTCACGGATCAGACCTGAATCTGAGTCAAGATTTTCACTGTATTTGGTTAGGAGTCTCCGATTCATGGAAAGAGCTATGTCCAACCATCTATATATATGTAGGTCACGACTGATTGTAACTTGTCTTCGACCAAATCAATCAATCAATCGTTCTTTTATCTTTCTTAGGATTAGGATTAATGTAGCTCTCCTTCTACCTCAAATTCCTCTTCTTCCTCTCACGAATCTCCGCTGCCGCTAGCTTCTGAGTTAGCCACGGTCCTCGCCTTCCCTTGCCCAGACGTTTCTTAGCCGGTTGGCCCTATCTCTATCACCGGTGCGCGCCGCCGACGAAGGCTGAATCTGCCAAAATTGGACCATCTGATTTGGGAAACTGGATACTCTAGTTTTCCCTGAAACCTTAGATTGTGCTCCAGATCGATCAAGCTCAAACCATGTGGGTGAGCCAAGTTGTGGCTCACTAGTCACCCTATCTAAAGGACTCGTGTTCGCACATTGACCGAAAGGTGTGTCAACACTTAGTTGTATAGACTATTGGTAGAAGGCGAGTGGCTGGAACCGCTCGTGATAGGGTGCTTACTATCGATAGAGGTCCTATGTGGTTTAAGTGGATTGATGATGGTGTTGGCACAACTTGAGACCAGCCGGGGCAATTAGGGGGAAGTGGAGAATACTGGATGTGAAGGACAGAGTGTGGTCTGGATCATAAATTTAGAGCTCCAAAGGTTGTAGCCCCCGCCTGAGTCGATTAAGGATCAATCATCTGGCCCTAGTGAGCAAGTTCGATTATGTACTGATGCATACGAGATTTATGGGATCCCGTAAACTTAGTAGCTTCGGGTGTCATCGAGATG
>VSTD030000056.1:0-21087 GCA_008808055.3 Sporobolus alterniflorus | reverse complement strand
AGTTCATTACAAAGTCCATGCATCACATAAATATTGCCAGTAGCAAAGTTCATTACAAAGTCCCTGCATCACTTAAATACCGAGGCGCTGTCATATGTCAGTCTTGAGTAAGATGTGGTCACTTGAGTAATTAGTGCTCTCTCACCACCTTTAGCATACACTTCCTTCACACGTCGTGCTTTCTCACACTTTCGTGTCCTCTCCTCCTCTCACTTCTCTTTGTACTCCTCACGGTCCATCTCACTGTAACAGAGCCTTGTCTCTTTTACTTAACTCAGGAACTGATCGATCATCAACTGAGTCCTCTGCACGCTCATCCCCAAACGCCACTTCGTACTTCGGCATGAACTCCGGCTCAACGAAAGACAGATGAACATCTAGGACAAATCTAGTAGCGATAGGCTAAGGATCCACGCCTGAAATGAACACCGCATCAGCAACACCATCACCAAAACCCACACTTTCACATATAGGTTCCACTGTTTCATTACTAACAACTTCACGGAGAGCTTTGGGAAGGAGGGATGGAGGAGATTGTCGGCGACTAGATGCAAGGGGGAGAGAGAGAGAGTTTCGGTTTTGGGAAAGAAGGGAATGAGGAAGAAGAAGAGCGGGCACCGATCGAACCGTTATTCACAGTAGGGCGCCAACCTCGGTGGCGCCCTGATGTGTCCCAAGGCCGTCAGCGAGGGTGACACCCTTTTGTCCACCGTGGCGTGACCCGTTGCCACGTGCGCACCTAAGGGCGCCAACGATGGTGGCGCCCTGATGCTCACCTACGGCGCTAGCTACCCTGGCGCCCTTAAATCGGGTCTAGTTATGGAATAAGTTTCCTCGGGTCTATCAGTGAAAAGAAGTTTTCAAAAGGGTTAAAATAAAAAATCACATCATTGATATACGAGAAATTGTGATCCGCTTCTGATATCGGTGGCGCCCTGATGCTCACCTACGGCGCCAGCTACCCTGGCGCCCTTAAATCGGGTCAGTTATGGAATAAGCTTCCCCGGGTTGAAAAAAGTTTTTTTTTAAATAAAAAAAATCTCACCATTGATATACAGGAAGTTGCGATCCGCTTCTGAATGGGCTGTCCCATTGATAGTGGGCTGCACTAGCGGACTTATTGGGCTTTTTGATCGATTGATTTGCTTCTAACGTTAACGTTGTTTGATGGAGGCCCCCAAAGCGCGTCGCTCGGCGCATCCTCCCGCGTGCCCTTTCCCCCAAAATCCCACACCGCCATGTCCTCGTTTCCTCCGGCGACGAGCAGCGCGGCGAGTGCCGAGCGGGAGCTACCCTATATAACCTTGTCTTCCTGGATGCTGATACCCTCCGCTTCCATTCCATCCCGCTCCCCTACCACCCCTCCACGACCTCGAACCCTCAAGCCTCGGCGGTGCTGGTGTCGGCTCTTCAGAGGCCCGCAAGGTGTTCGACCGGTGGTTCCACCCCGTCCTACTGCGAAGGCGAGATGTCCGAACGCGAGCGCGGGTACGGTGGAGGCGAAGGGTCGTGGAAGAGCGTCCCCGTGAAGAAGACGAGGCACGCGCGCGACAAGACCTCCCTTCCCCTGCTCCCAACCGGCGGAGGTTAGCAAGAACATCGAGCGCGGCTTTTCTTTGATTCTTGCTTGCCGTGTTGGGAGTTTGAATCGAGTTATTGTTTTCTCACAGTGGAGGGCGGACGGAGCGGTACAGGGCCGCTGCAGCCTGCACTCGCAGGCGGCAGCGGCGCGAGCGCAAGGGGGGAGAACGCCGTGGGGCAGCAAGGATGTTTCCGCGGCGACGTCCAGAGTAACCAGGGCCTGATATTGGCGACCAATTTCCGTGGCGCGAGTTCTACGAACCATCAGAGTACGGTGTGCGCTGGATTAATTCTTTCTGGTTCTCTCCGTTCTTGGACTGTCATTTATCATGAGAATTTTGCTTCGTTCTTGTAGCCGATGGGGGCTACAGCGAGGGTCAAGGTAGTGCGCCACCTCTGTTGCCCCAGGGAGGCGAAGCAGTTGCCTGCACCAGGCCGAGGCTTAGCGCCGTGGGACCTGGGATCCTTTCAGGTCAGTACTGAAGAGAAGCGCCAAATCCCAAATATTCATTGGTTCTCTCTTGGTTCTTTTGTAGAGACGGTAAGCTTTGCATTATTCTTGCAGGCAATGTCACAGGGATGGTGGAGGCGCCCATTCCTGAGGGCGGTGCGCCGCTGCAACCAAGTCTAGTGATGGACCGCAAGTACAAGAGAAAGCTGACCGAATACCATGGGTTCATTGAGCCCTCGCGGAAGGATGAAAGAAGGACCTGGGCGAGGACGATGGGGAATTCTGCTGGCGGGGACGGCGACAGAAACCGTAGCCTGGGACGGACGGCATTGGCTGCCGATCAGCAACTGCCGAGCGGCGGAGTGAGTTGTCTAGGTTGGTGTCAGTCTGATTCTACGGGTTCATTCAGTTTGGTTTCGTGGTTTGGGATTATTGCTTTGCTTCTGTTCTTACCTCTTAGATACGAGTGAGTGTGTTTTCTTCCTATCAATTGGTCAGGGATGGCACCGGACGCCGTGCCGCTACGATCGTCACAACAGCCCAGTGGTGGCGCGTCCCATGGATTGATAAAAAACTCCGGCCTTGTGAACCACGCCAACCGTCGGGGACAGGCTCTGGCAATGGCTGCCGCTGGACAGCAGGCGCCAGAGGGACCCAGAGGAGGCACGTCTCGTGATTGCGTTGCAACTGATGTGTTCCCGGCAAAACGAGAGAGAAGCGATTGAATCCTTCGTGATTTGAATTCAATTTTTGTGTTGGCATTGTTGTTGGCTAGCAGGTGCTAAGCGGGGCGTCAAGAGGAACGGGAGAGCCTTGCCAAGGCGGACTAAGAGATCACGGCTGGTCAACTTAGATGACATTGCCAGAGCGAACGAAGCCGTTTTCTACGCCATGGAACCTGGGATCTTTCCAGGTCAGTACCGAAGAAAAGCTCGTAATGTTCATTGTTTCTTTGGTAGCGATGCTGGAGCTTTGCATTATTCTTGCAGGCAATGCCACAGGGACAGCGCCCGATGTTGTGCCGCCGCGGTCATCACTACAGACCAGTGACCCGAGCAGAGATTTGATTAAAGCTGGTCACCAACATCCTTGTGACCTTCGGGGAAAGGTTCCTGCACTGGCCGGATCCAGATCCATTGGACAGCAGGCGTCGGAGGGATCCGGAGGGAATCCAAACGGGACTTGTGTGGCGGCAGGTGGGTTACAGTAAAACAAAACAATAGATGAATTCCTGGATTCCTCATAGTTTAGCTCAATTTAGTGCTTGGCTGCTTGCCTTCTTGAGCCTTGCAGGTGCCTTGAAAGGGCTTATGGACGAATGTGATTCTGACATAACTATAGCCAAGAAGGCGGTTCCCTGCGCCATCGGGGAGTATGTGCGGCACGATCAATTTCTTCAGCCCCCAGCTCAAGATCAGCTTTCAAGACCCGTGTTCGCCGTGCCTGTTAGGCAGCAGGCCCGGGAAGGTCAGCAGCTGGACCATGGCGCGAACCTCACCGGCGGCTCGACATTGAAAGAAATCAGCAACGCTGCTGCTCGGCATATGACTCAGCAACCGGGGGAGATCAGTGCTGCCACGGGTGGCCCACTCATGCCGGCATCAGGAGCCACACCAGCCAACTCTCCGTCGGAGCCGGAGCTGGAGGCGGAGCTAGAGTCTCAACTCGAGGGACCCTGTCCGCGGTGCCATTCCGGGTGGGGCACTGTGTCGCGGCATCACCTCTGCCGGTGTCGACAATGCCCAAATAGCCCATGGCACAATCAGTGCCCATTTTGCACGCTGGTTGACGTTCCTTTGCTAAAGCGACCATTGAAGACAAAGGAGGGCACCTGCCCGTGTTGTTGTGCAAGACCAGGCATCCCAAAGGAGGGAGGACATATCTGCTTCTGCCACCGCTGTGAAAATATCCCAGATGCGGTGTGCCGGCACTGTGCTCTGAATCGTGTACCTATTCCCAAGGCTCAGCTCGACGGCGCTTGCCCTTGTTGCCTCGAGAGACAGGGAAGGGTGGCCACCCAACATATGTGCTTATGTGAGGGCTGCAAGATGATCCCGGGATCTGTTTGCCCATTTTGTCTGTTTGCCGAGTTGTCCATGGCTAGTATCGCATTCGCCGTTATGGTTTTTTACAGTCTGACCATGTGGTGAATGTACTGAAAACTGCTGAACAAATTTCTATTCACTGTTTTTAAGGAAACAATTTATGTTTATTATGGTGTGCATTTTGTTCCTCGCGTTCCCCGATGATTGAAGGCTTCTGTGGTTTATATATTCTTTTTGAAGTGTTGTCTGTAATTGATAATGATGTGGCGGTTCTCTGCTGCGGTTCCTTCGTCATGCTGCCTCAGCTGGGGATAGCAGGAAAGAAAGCTGCACGCGGAGTCGAGGCCACCAGTCACAGCATTTGAACTGAACTAGCGAAGTGACCCTGCAAATTGCACGGGCTAAGTTGATATACATATTTATTATAACTGAAATCCTCTCAAGCACGAATCACCAATAATCTGGGTATTGTCACCCTTCTACGTATTGTCTAAGGCCTTCCAATATTATTTATTTCTCCTGCTTTTTAAGGATCATGTAGAAAGTCTATACATCGTAGTAATAATGTGACCGGTTAATATGGTGTTTTTGTTTTGTAGTAAAGATTTGACACTATTTCTTTATGCTCCCATTTAATATGGTGTTTTTGTACTAAATCACCAAATAAATTATAGTGCCTGCCATGCATGTGAAAAAACCTTTCAATTGCAGTGGCGCGATAGCGAGATGGCGTGACCCGCCTACCACTCGGACTGGAGGGGAGGGGGATTTAGATTCGCGACGCCAGCTACCGCTCAGACTGTTGGAGGAGAAGTAAGCGGCGGCGGCGCCGCCGCCGCACTAGGCGGCGGTTTACTGCGGGCGGTGGTGACAGAGTTAGGGTTTGGGGTTGTTGGTGGGGGCCGACCGCCGCCGGTGATAGAGGAGGTCGTGGGGGTGGCGGTGGGAATGGTGGTGGGCAGCGGCGTGGCGGTGGTGGCGCCGCCTCGGCCACGGGCCGGAGGAAGAGCCGTCGCGGCGAGGAGGAAGATGGGTGTGCGGCGAGGATGAGGACGGGTGGGCGAGGAGGAGGACGGGCGGCGACGATGATGGCCGGAGGAAGTCGAAGGAGTGGGTCACACGCTCCCCTATTGCGTGACAGGTGTCGCGATAGGGGCACCCTTTCAATTAACAAATTTCTACGCCCCCTAAAACTTTTGCAACTTGGATACCGCTCCCTTGATGGATCTCCGGCTTTGCCATAACACTAAGCTGATCCCTTATTCATAAATAAAGAATAACTACAGCCCAATACTATTGCATACAAGTATAGATGGATGAGTACTGATTGTTTTGTATTCTTTCTAGTATGAACTCTAAAATTTATTTCAATCTTGATGCTTTCCTGTTTGAGTGTCTTACCAATTAATTGTTTTCTGTTCCATACATGATTCATCTTTGGAGGAATCAAGTAGACATGCTTGTCATCACTTTATTTTGTGGCTCCAAGATACAATATACACTTACTGAAATTCAGTGGACAGAAGTATATATGTCATGAGGGTACGTCAGGTCGCTCTGTTTTATTTTCCATAGCACACACAATTTGGCTTCCTCAGGTGCTTATCCTAGTAGGTATAATATGATTTAATGCATCCGTCAACGGCTGCAACAAAGCATGTGTGCTAATCTAAAGTTGCAACAATCAATGCTAGCACGTGATTATGTTGCTTCCGATGAATCACATTCATCGTATCCGGAAGCAGGTTGCATGATCTCAGATATAATGTCATCAGCTCATCGGCAACAGGTGCGAGCATCCATAACACGCTCTTTGGAATGCAGGAATCCAAAATATGGGAATAGGGAAAACATATGAATAGAATAAGATTGTCCACGTCTCGTCGGAAGATATTTGATAATGAGGATAGGAAGAAACGTCACGATGCGAAATCGATTCAGAGGATGAATATGGTGGGTTTAGACTGGTTCAGATCCTCTCATGGAGTAACAGCCATATATCCAGTATTCGCTGTATTATGCTGTTTAGATTGGTTGCCCCAAATAGATTATGGGCTGTTACTTTTATAGTATGTAGAACCACCTTATAGATACATCAAGGTTTCTGACTTTGTTACAATTCCCAAAAACTCGTACTCAATTTAGACTCTACAATGGGCTGGATCAACCTCGTGGACCGATGCAGCTGCTCGGGCCCGGGTGAATATTTGTGGCACCGTCACTAGCCCCAAACATGTCGTCAAACCAGACAACTTCGGTTCCCGATCAGGCTACCAACTGATCGGTAAGCACTGATTGGACACCTTAGTTGAACTTGACTTCATGCACTGAGATCTGCTGATCGGATTCATGCTATCTTCAGTCTTGACTAGCTTGATGAGCTTTATCCGATGCTGCAATGGGTTGATGATGTGTTCTATACACCTTGACGAGTCTGCAACATGTGTTGAAAGCTGCATGGCCGTCACATCTCTGTGTACTTTTTGCTGAGCAGTTGGACAGTTTGCTTGACCGTCTGGATAACCGGTGCATGGTGCACGGTTCGCAAAGTGACACCATTAAATGCTGGTGTGGGAATCGAAGCGGCACCTGTTACTGTAGCGGCGCGACGCCTCCTAGGCTATAAATATCTCCCTTGTTCCGCGTTGGGAACCATCTCACTTTCTTCTTCCTTTTTCCTTCCTCCGCTTAGGGTTTCCCTCCCTTGCTCTCAACTAGCCAGCAATGGTGGACAAGAGGGGTAGCAAGCGCTCGCGCTCTCCCTCCTTTGAGGGAAGTCCTCCGCCCAGCGAAACCAAAACTCCATCACCAACGCCATCTGGGTCTCCACCACCACCAGGATCTCCCTCAGGTGGTCTCTTCATGCCGCCCACGCTCACCGGTGTTTGAGCAGGGCGGCCCCTCTGGGAACATTCCAGTGATTGACTTATCCTCATCTTCAGGTGAGGAAAATTTTATTGTTGATGTTACTCGTCACTTTGAGTTTGCCCAAAAGGTTTTTGGTGAACTCAACCGTGATGTTCTAGGGCCGCCTGGCGACGGTAGGGTGATCATCCTTGATGACTCAGAAGAAGAGGAGGTGCACGAGGAGGATACTGTAAACACCGCCGCCACGCCCTCTGCTGCTGTCAGGAGGCCTTTGACTCTAGCTGCCTCCCCTGTTGACGCCGATGAAGACCCCAGGGCAACGCCAAATGATAGTAGTTGATGAGGCGAAACGTGAAGTGTTGACCAGTGGTGCATACGATGCCGCCCATGAATTTGTGTCATCCTATGATTTCTCAAGCTTTGCTGAGTCCGATGACAATGATAGTCCTATGAACCTGTAATTTTCCTCATGTATGCTTCAATAAACAATTATTAATATACAATTTTTTTGGTTTGATCCTTACTAAATACCTGATGGATATAGATATATAGATACCCCTTACTTTTTATACGTTAATGAGGATTGTTGTATAAAAAGTACGATGATACATCAATCAGGATCTGCTACCTTTGCGAGTACAAAAAGTACTAGATATGAGATGAATAAGGGACGTCCATCGAGAGCCCCTTACTTTTTGTATGCGACGTTGCGCATGTGAAAAGCATAAGACAGATGAATAAGGGACGTTAATTAGGAGCCCATTGCTTTTTATATGCAGCGTTGTGCATATAAAAAGCATAAGATAGATGAGTAAGGGACGTCAGTAGGGAGTCCCTTGCTTTTTATATGCGGCACTGCGCATGTAAAAAGCATAAGACAGATGAATAAAGAACGTCAGTCGGGAGCCTCTTGCTTTTTGTATGTAGCGCTGCGCATGTAAAAAGCATAAGACAGATGAATAAGGGATGTCAATCGGGAGCCTCATCTTTTTGTATGCGTTGGTTCGCTGACCGTGCATGCGATCGAACGTGAGCCCCTTGCATCAATCAGGAACGCTTATTGCTAATCGGGCACAACATTAAGTATAGTCATAGTACGTCTAGTAGCATTCACCTTTTAGGCGCCGATCGGGGACTGCCCAATGCTTAGCTGGGGTGAAGCATCTAATCGGATTGGGAACGCATCATCTCTTATTGGAGATTTATCATTTTTTGCTGTAGGACTGAAAAGCCCCCTTTGACCAACAGGTCGGAAGATGAGATAATATGATGTCAATCATATGAGTTGAGAAACACTGAACTTTATAACTCAGACAAATATATTACACATAATACTTGTGTAGCTGATCGACGTTCTATGTGTTGGGAAGCATTTTGCCGTCAACTTCTACCAGCACATAAGCCCCTAGCGCAGCTATGTCTACTATGATGAATGAACATTCTCAGGGTGATTAAAACTTGTGCTTGTCTCTGGTGTGGATGTCCTTCTTCAAGACTAGGTCCCCGATATTGAGCTCTCTCTGTACCACACTCTTGTTATAGTACTTCTTCAGGGACTCCTGGTATTTCTGCATGTTGGCCAACACTGTGTTGCGCCTTTCATCTAACAGGTTTGAATCAAGCTGCCTTGCTTCTTCCTGCTTTTCTTCATTGAAATGTGACACCCTTGCTGATTCAAGAAACATTTCTGGTGGCAGCACCGCATCTGCTCCATAGACCAGATTAAAAGATGTGTCCCTAGTTGCTCTGTTGATATTGGTCCGGAGTGCCCATAACATCGAGGGCAGCCCCTTATGCCAATTTCTGCCCCTGGCCTCTAGGTCCTCAAACATCCTAGCCTCCATTCCCTGCAAAAGTAATCCATTTGCTCGCTCAACTTGCCCGTTTGTCTGCGGGTGTGCTGCTGATGACGTCTGATGGTGAATATTAAAATCTATGCAACACTTCACAAACTTTGCTCCCTTAAACTAAGTGCCATTATCGGCCAGGACAATTTTGGGCATGCCGAATCTGTATATAATGCTCCGTAGGAACTTGACTCTTGCTTCATGCGTTATGTTCACCACCGACAATGCTTCTATCCACTTGGTGAACGTGTCGATTCTGACGAATAAATATCTGAAACCTTCCGGTGCCCTGTGTAAAATGCCCACAATGTCGATTCCCCAAATTGCGAAGGGCCAGGATAAATCGATTGGGTGAAGAGGATTTGCAAGCTTTGTTGTTTGCTTCTGAAAAATGGTTGTCTTTGCACTTGGTGACAACTTCCATCGCGTCATCCTTTATTGTGGGTCAGTAGAAACCATGCCCGAAGGTCTTGCCTATGATAGAGCATTCATGATGAATGTGATCTGGTGACACCACTGTGAATATCCTACAGCAGCCGGATACTTTCTTCTCTTGAGATGCACTGCATCATCATGCCATTGGCGCCTCATCGATAGAGTACCCCATCTATCAGGTGGTACATCTTGGCCTTGCGTGCTATGCGCTCAACTTTGGCATTGTCATCTGATGGAGGTTGATTCTCCAGGAACATCCTAATTGGATTCATCTATATGCTGGTTCCTGATTGGGTCCGTCAATGACCACAAGATCTGCTTCTGGCTTGACCGAAGGCTTAGACAATTTTTTCTATGATGACATCCAGTGGAATTGGTGCTCTGGAGGAAGCAATCCATGCTAGATGATATGCATCACGATTGTCTAGATGTGGTACATATTGTACTTCAAAGCCATCAAAGAACTTTTCCAGTCTTTGCACTTCTGCCAGGTATTCTGCCATCTTATCACTGTTGCAGTCATACTCTTTCTGCACTTGTTTCTATACCAGCCGAGAGTCCCCCTTGATAAGGAGTCATCGAATGCTGAGCTCTTTGGCTAGCTGAAGAACAGTGGCCAACCCCTTGTATTCTGCAATGTTATTTGTAGCTAAAAGATCAAGCTGGATATCACCTTCAGGAGGAATGAGCACGACACCAACCCCTGCTCCTTTGAGAGTGTATGATCCATCGAAGTATATCACCCAATGATCAGGTAGCTCATCGAAGCCTCACAGACCTGAATTGGTCCACTCCGTGATGAAGTTTGCGAGTGCCCAAGACTTGATCGCCCGATGCGGGATGAACTCAACATCATATTGACCGATCTCCACGGCCCATTGTACGATCCACCCTGTGGCTTCTTTACTCTCAAGGATGTGAGCTAATGGCCGATTGGATACGACCCAAACTATGTGTGTCAAGAAGTAGTGCTTCAGCTTCCTGGTCATCATGAGAACTGCATAGAGCAGCTTCTGCACCTGTGGGTACCTAGTCTGAGAATCCTTGAGGATCTCACTGACAAAGTACACTGGCTATTGCTTGATTTCCATCATGGCTTCTGCCCGTTCAACAATGATAACTATGCTGACCATAGCTTCGGTGGCTACCACAGACAGTAGCAGGATATCATCAAGCTTGGGAGGCACCAGTGTGGGCATGGACTTGAGATACTGCTTGAGCTCGATGAAGGCCACTGCCGCTTGATCATCCCACTAAAAACTATATGCTTTGCGTAGTAGCTTGTAGAAAGGCATACAATGCTCACCCAACTTGCATATAAATTGGCTGAGGGCCGCCATCATGCCTACCAACTTCTAGATTTCATTTCAGTCTGAGGTGGTTGCAACTTTTCGATGGCCTCCACCTTCTTCGGGTTCGCATCAATCCCTCGGGACGATACCATATAGCCGAACAGTTTTCCTGAGGATACACCGAACATGCACTTTTTACGGTTAATTATCATCTTATACGTACATAGATTGTCGTAGGTCTCTCTGAGGTCATTAAGCAGATTCCCTTGATTTTTTGACTTCACCACTATGTCATCAATGTAGGCTTCGACGTTTCTCCCAATTTGGGGATCTGAGACGATGTGAACACACTTCTGATATATGGCTCCCTCATTTTTAAGCCTGAACACCATCTTTGTGTAACAGAAAATCCTGAACAGCGTGATGAACATTGTTTTATCTTCATTGTCAACAACAAGGCTGATTTGATGATAGCCTTTATAGGCGTCTAGAAATGACAAAAGTTCACACGATGATGTGGAATCCATGATCTAACAGATATGAGTCCGGGGGTACTCATCTTTTGGACATGCTTTATTTAAACTAGTATAATCGATACACATTCGCCAGGAGCCATCAGGCTTTTCTATAAGAACGAGGTTTGCTAGCTAGGTAGGATAATCTACTAGACTAATGAACTCGGCTTCGAGTAATTTATTGACTTCTTGCAGGATGGTTTCTCACCTTTCTGGTGTGTATCTTCTCTCCTTCTACTTGATCGGCTTATACGCTGGATCAATGCCTAACCTGTGCTCAATCAGCTCCCTAGAGATCTCGGACATATCTGATATCTACCACACGAAGACATCAAGATTTTCCCGGAGAAAAGTGACGAGTGCGAGTTCCTATTTGGCCTCTAGATTCGCACTGATATGGAGCTTCTTATCCGGATTGCTGGGGTCAGCTAGGACTTCTTTGTCTATGTCCTCCTTCTTCTTGTCATCTGCTTGATGATCGGCCGGAGGCTAATTTGGTCCTGAAGCAACATGTGTGCCTTTCTTTGCTGAAGGGGGTCAAGGAATACTGCTGGTTGGTGGCATGAGTGCCGGTGGCTTGCTTTGAGTCTTGCTGTCGGGCATCTTGGCCATTTTAGCTGCTTGTTCTTCCACCGCCTGTGCCCCGAATCGTCCGGCTTGTGACAATGCGACATTCTCACATGCTAGGGCATCATGCTGATCGGAGTTAATGGTGATTACACCCTTTGGGCCAGACATCTTTATGGTGTCGTAGGCGGTGTGGATGATCACCATTAACTTCAGGAGGAAAGGCCTCCTGAGAATGCAATTGTAGCCGATGTCAAAGATGGCTACCTCAAACATAAGCATCTCCTTACGCTTGTTGTCCCTCGTTCCGCAAGATACTTTCGGGTCGATGCGCCCAATTGGAGTGGATGACTGTCCTGGGATGATCCCGTGGAAGGTGTCATGTACCGGGGTCAACTCTGCTAAGTTGAGGCCCATCTCGATGAAGGTCTTCCTCATCATGAGATTGAGAGAGGCCCCGCTGTCAATCAACGTCTTGGCCACCTTATGCCGTATACTATGAAAGGCAAGTTTCTATCAAACTGTTCTGTATCTGGGTGGTAATCTGGTCTAAACAAGATGCTGACATCAGACCACTTCATCATCCTTCTCGACTCAATGCACTGAGCCTAGCTGATCTGATGCTAGATCTTTTTTCCTTGTGTCTTTGAGGCGATGGACATGCTACCTCTGAAGATCACATTGATCTCTCCCTTCTGTTCATCACCATCAGAATCAACTCGGCGTTGATCAACCCACCAAGGCTCTTGAGGTGCTGGCGTTGCTGGCGGTGGCATCTTTTTTTTATCTCAAAAAGTCTTGCACTCTTCCAGATCGTGCTCTGCGGTGCGGTGAATCTCGCACCAGTTTTCTATGTCATCAGGATGCTGGAAAGACCTTCTCTCCTTCTAATCGGAGGATTGCTTACCATGATAATCATGGTCTTTATGACGTCCCCAATCAGTTGTGTTGACCTTCTAATCTTCCTTCTTCTTCGAGGGCCCCTTGCCACGGGACTCAAGGAGTCGAGCCTGGGCCTTGGAAGCCTCTATGCATACGTCTGTGATCGCGAGCAGATCGGCCACAGTCTTGGGCTTCTTCATGGCAATCTCCTCCACGGTCTTGAGATCGCTGACCCTGTCATGAAAGGTATTGATGATCTCGATGTCCTGGATATACGGGATAGCGTTCCTAGCATTGCAGAAACATTTGACATAGTCCCAGAGACTCTCATCATGCTTTTGCCTGATGGTTTTCAGGGTCTCAGCACTAGATGGATGTTCATACATGCCCTAAAAGTTCCCAATGAATATGGCACATAGCTGGTCCCAAGAGTTGCTGGATCCTTTAGTGCAGGTTGATGAGCCATGATCTAGCCGTGCCGGTCAATGCCGTGGGCAGAAAGTTGGCCTTAACCCGATTGTCTCCTCCGGTGGCCTGTATGACTGTCTGATATACTTGAATGAATTCTTTAGGATTGCTAGAGCCATCGTATCGGTCAATGTGGCCGGCCTTGAACTTGTCTAGTCATCGGACCTCTCTGAGTGGTTTTGCTAGAGTGCGAAAGCCACTACTTCCAACATTGGCAACGTCTCCTGGTAGAGATCGTCGCGGTGGTGTCGGGGTCCTTGCTCTGACGCGCCTCCAATCTTCAATGACGTTGTGGAGGTCATCCCGATCAAAGCCATATTCCTGCATGTTGCGGTTCTGGATGATGCGGCGATGCACATCATTGTCAGTTAGGTGACAGTTGTCGCTAATTGACAAAGCTGCTTCACTTCGGGCACGTTTTGCCCAATCTTAATTACCGACAGAAGGTTCCTGTGGAGGGTTGCCGGTTGACCTCTGCGCTGCCATGAGATTCACTGCCTCAGCCCCTTGCTGGGCCAGGGTCTTGAGGGGAGAGCCTTCAGGTGCCATGAGCTGGATTGACTCCAAGATCGTCTGGAGCCGCACTATATTGAAATCTGGGTTTTGATTTCAGATTAGTTCAACGTTGGGTGTTCGGGCATCAGACGCCTCCGATCTCACAATGGTGGGATATCTGTTAGAGTTGTTATGCGATGGATCGTCGTTGGGGGCCACCATGTAGATCAAGCGACCCTCTTTACTGTAGTTCCAGCAGGCACTGCCCCCAATCTCGGGGTAGTCATCAGCTGAGTCTTGGTCAGGGGTTGCAGCCGATGATGATGAGCTCGATACTCCAGCCGATGGCTGGAGGATGGATGTCACGATCGAGATTCCCTGGATGATCTCGACAGTGCAGAGGAAGAGCCTTGCACAGGGATCTGATCCTGAACCGACGTCGTCTGATGTAGATGAGTTTGCTGGAGAACATGGATTGGGTCCATGCACCAGCACAAGGCACTCCAGTGCCGTCTCCAGGGGCAACATCTTCAAATCTTCATCTTCCGCCACGATGAATGTCAATGACCCGAAGTTGAATTGAGTGCCGTGAGGAAACTTGATGTCGGATGGTGCCGTGGTCTTCCCTGACAGATCTCGAGAACTTCCCCCTTCCTGGTGCACCTCTGTCGACATCTCATCGACAGATATTTGATGTTGAGGATGTGGAGAAACGCGACAATGCAAAATCAATCCAGAGGATGAACACGGTGATTTTAGACTGGTTCAGACCCTCTCGTAGAGTAACAACCTTACGTCCAGTATTCGCTGTATTATGCTATTTGGATTGGTTGCCCTAGATAGATTGCAGGCTGCTACTTTTATAGTATGGAGAACCGCCTTATAGATACGACAAGGTTTCCGACTTTGTTACAATTTCCAAAAACTCGTACCTGATTGAGACTCTACAATGGGCCGGATCAACCTCATGGACCGATGCAGCTGCTGGGCCCTTGGCCCGGGTGAATATTTGTGGCACCGTCAAAGATGACAGATGTAAAATAGAGAATTGAAAAGCATAGGAACTTTGTAAAGAAAGTTGTTTGGATGAGTCATAGGAAAAACGTAGGAATCTTAAAAGAATATAACATGTCTTACTTTATTAACTCAATTAGTAATTGCTAATCTTTTTCCATTACTCATTGACACATGGGGTCAAGAATAAGAAGCATGAGGCTAACCAGATAAATTCTTCGTACTTTGTGCACATGAAATTTACAAAGAGGTTACCGTGGATGCTAAAATTCCTATGGAATCAACATGCATAGGGTAAAATTCCTATGGCATGGTGTTCATAATTCCCATCAACCAAACGTAGGGATAGGAAAATTTCCTATATGAATAGTGTTCCTTAAAAATCATATAAATCAACTATACCTATATTTGTGTGACCCACTGAGGTCCATTCTCTAGCCATGCAACTATGCCACATGTCACTGTCCTAGAGCCATAAGATCTTTCTTCATGTATGAATCTTCAATATTAATTTTTACTCTAGAAACTAGTGAACCCGTTGATCTCCTCCTCCTTAGTCCCTTCACGTTGTCGTTTCCCCTCCTGCGGGTTCCGCTCCTGCTTCCAAAACGGAGGTGACGCCCACCTACTGATCAAATCCCCTCCCTGACCCCTCTCCTCTCCGTTGCTCCATCCCTATAAGACTGTCTGTAATGCAATCTGGGAGACAACAGACTAAATCACGTACGGGTAAATCACGTATGGGATAAGTTTGGGCTTGGTTGATGGCAGGAGGATGAAGCTTCCGAAGGCAACGACCGGTGCCCGCTTTGGGCCCTCAGCTCAGTGCTGCCTCTGCTTCTGTACTATCGGTGACTTACGAGCTCCACAAACTACTGAAGCCTTGCCACCACTGTCCCGTTCCCCTACCGGATCGGAGCCGGCGCCTCGCCTGTCGACGCTCCACCTGATCCTATTTGAGTGCGCCACACCGCCCTCGCATTAGAGCCATGCCACCCGCCCTCGTACCCTCGAGCTGCCACACGCTGCCTGCCACCCCGCCGGTCTCTCTGTGAGTGCGCCGCCGGTTGGGGAGCGAGAGATGTACTTGCTTGATGGTTTGGGAACGACTGCCCCGTGGTTTTGAGGAATGAAAAAAGAACAAAGAGAGAGAGAGGAAGGAAAATAAAGAAAGGGAAATAAAAAAGGTAAAAAGCGTGTGTGTTCATTTTTCTTATATTTGACTTTTCGTAGTTCATTGTATAATCTATCTTTTTATAATTTTTGACTTGTTTTTCCACGTTTAGTCAGTGGATATTTCCATTTCCCCCTAATCATAAGTTAACATTTTTTTCAAAATCCCACAGCAACGCATGTGATTATCAATTATATTAGTGGTACATGAACCTCTTCTACACATTTTCACATATTGTACTCAAATACCATCATTCCATATTATAATTCACATTAATAAATTTTTTTAAATCCGATCACAACGTACGAGATATCAACTAGTTTACTATGTTGCAAAGGAGCCCTAAGATCAATGAGAGAGGACAACCAACCATGGATTGAAAATTGCTCAAAAACCGGCCGATTTTCATGAAAACCGGAGAAACCAGTCCGGATCGGTTTCTTCGGTTTTCGGTAAACCAGCCGGTCACATTTGAAATTTCCAAAATTTTGAAAAAAAATTAGAGTCCATTTCAAGATTTTTGGTCAAAACAGAATTAAAAAAATCGAACTAACACGATATGCATAATTCGCCACAGTGCAAAATGTTAAAATCAATCGGTTTTGATGAAAAATGAGCGGTTTTCTTCTGTGCCCCTCTCGATCGTTCTTCAATGTTAGTTTCCTATGTTGCAAAGGAGCCCTAAGATTGATGAGAGAGGACAACCATCCATGGATTAAAAAACCACTCGAAAACATGCCGATTTTCGTGAAAATCGGTCGGTCACATTTGAAATTTTCAAAATTTTGAAACAAAATTCTAAAAAAACTAGAGTGCATTTCAAGATTTTTGGTCAAAACAGAATTCAAAAAATTAAACTAACACGATATGCAAAATTCGCCGAAGTGCAGAATGTTAAAATCAATCGGTTTTAATGAAAAATAAGAGGTTTTCTTTCGTGACCGTCTCAACCGTTCTTCAATGCTAACGTGTGCCTTTTTTTTCACAGAGGGAATGAGGAGCCTGTGCTGCTCACTAGGCACACATTTTTTTTTTCATAATGCGACCTCCTCAGGTTTTTAACTCTAGACCTCATATTTGAGGGCTAGCAAAGGTAACCGGTAAGACATTAAATCACATGTTCTAATATTTCCCCTGACAAGATATTTAAAAAGGTATATGGGGAATCAGTTTATCGATTTTGGTACCGGTAAATCGGTAATACCAGTCGGTAAACTGGTATTACCGATCGGTTTACTGTTCCAACCGATTTTCATTATTTTTATATTTAAAATTTAAATTTAAACTGATTTTTAACCAATTTTACCAATTTTCACAATTTTCGGTGAAACCTGGGAACGGTTTAGGACCCATATTTGAAATCTTGCAACCAACATGAGTTCTGTCTCCTTCATGCTAGCTTTCTGCCCTTACCCGTCTTGCCTGTAGATCGATCTCTAATTTCCAAAGCCAGGAGATGTTGCTGATGGCGTTTGCCACATGCTCAGCGACGGGATAGCCGGACCCAAATTGAAACCAGTAATTGAAAAAAATCTGGAAATTTATTTCGCGCAGGCCCCCCTTGTCAGCCACACTGTCGGCCGTCATCCTCCTCCCATTGGACGCACGTTGGCCGGCACCTCACTTCGCGTCGTGTGGCCAAAGCGTGGGGCTTAAAGCCCTGTTCGGCCTCCCCGACAGCTCCCTAGCTCGTCCCGACCAGACCTCTGAGTTCTATGCGGCCAACGCCGAGCTCCGCCATGCCTCTTCCCCGGCGAGCGCGCCGCTTCCTCGTGGCCTCCGAGCCGCTGCTGTTTCTCTGCGCCGGAGCCCTCCGCCATCTCTTCCGGCGTACTGCCACACACGTCTTCCCCAGAGCCGCTCCTTTGAAGCTACTCCGTCCTCCCCGAGCCGAGACCACCTCCTCTCCCCATTCCTCCAATCCCGGCAGCCTCCGCCGGCCGACGCCTCGAGCGCCGTCCGCCTTTTCCTCTGGCGCCGGCCACCGCAGCTCCCTCCGATCGTGACGCCCCACCCCACCCCCCTCTGCGCTTTGTGTCGGCGCCCACCTGGCCAAACAGCTGAACTGATCATGCCGAGTGGGATGGCCCCGCGCCCAGAACCGATTAGCTGAACTGAAGCCAATCGAGTCGGATGAGCCCGCGACCAGAACCGATTATCTGAACTGAAGCCGAGTCGGATGGCCAGGCGAATTCAATCCGACTTCGCCGCCGCGGCTGCCTTATAAAAAGGCCTTCAGCCGTCCACCCCTCAACTCGTTCCTCCCGGTCGCTCCACATACACCACCCAAACGCGTGCGTCCCTTGGATTTTGAAAACCTAGCCGCCGCCATGCCGACGATCCATTTCACCGAGGGCGAGTACCTGTTCCGTGTCGACCGCTACTGGGAGAAGAAGGAGCAGTTCCGCAATGGCAGCTGCTTCCAGTCACGCTCCTTCAGGAGAGATGATTACTTCTGGCGCATCTCCTACTACCCTAATGGAGCCTGGCCCTCTAGCACAGATCACGTATCCATCTTCGTTGCTCTCCGCAGCAGAGTAGGCAAGCCTGTCAGGGCACGCGTCAGGTTCAGTTTGCTCGACCGGAACGGGGAACCAGGCCAATCTGCGTACACAGACGTATATGAGTATTCTGTACCTGGTGAAGAGTACGGTTTCCACGAGTTCATCCGGAAGGACTACCTGGAGGCGTCGAAGCTTCTCGTGAACGGCGGCATCACCATCAGATGCGACATTTTCTTCGTGGACAGGGAGGGTCCTCGTCTCCGTGACTGTGACTTCCTTGCGGCCACCGATGTCATCATCCGAGTCCATGGCTTTCCGTTCCGCGCGCATAGGTGCGTCTTCACGGCTCGGTCACCGGCCCTCGCGGCGGAGCTCGCCAAATGGGACAACACCACAAGGAAGTGCATACCCATCGATGGTATTTCGGTTCAGGCGTTCCAGGCCTTGCTACACTTTGTCTACACGGATACGTTGACGGAGATGAATGAGCAACAAGAGTCCCTGATCGCGGAGGATTTGCTGGCAGCGGCCGACCGATTCGAGTTGCCCGACCTCAAGGAGATCTGCGTGGACATATTGAGCAGTCAGATAAATGAGAACACGGTCGCAAAAATGTTGAACCTGGCTGTCCAACATCACTGCCAAACGCTCCATGAGTACTGCATCGAGTTCCTTCGTGATCACCCTGCACTGGATGCGATCATGGCAAGCGACGACGGCTCGTTATTGGACCATGTAGCCAAGAGCTGCCCTGAGTTTTTCAAGGATCTGTGTACCGATTGGTGTGCAGACGACCCCATTCAAAACGACTGCTTATGAGGGATTTGGTCGAAAACCCAATTCCTTTTTCTTCTTTTTGATCAGTCGTATCATAATGAACCTCTATGTATTGTGTGGTGTAATAATAAAACAGTTTTGAATCCAATATCATGCTTATTGTTCTGCTACCGTATCCTTTCAAGTATTTTCAAATCCTTTATACTTGTCTTATTTCCACTCAGTTGTCAATACCGATGCTGATTCATATATTATATAATTTTTAGTAAAGTGAGCCATACACACCACGTATTGCTGACAGCTATTTGTTAGCCACATGATTCCCTTCTCGCAATTGCAAGCAAGAACAAAGCTTGCAAAGTGTTTTCAGCGAGCAAATCTTGTTTGCTGTCCTCGAGTTCAGCAAATCCTTGTGGGCAGAGGAGATTGATCAAAACGATGGTTATGTCGTGAGCTTGGAACGAGAGAAACAAGGCAGCAGTGTTTCCGCAGGATGTGAATGTTGAGAAACGTCATGATCAAAACTGGATGTGAATGTTGAGAAACGTCTAAGCGTGTATTTCATTAACAAGGAAACATTCCTTCGTTTCTTCATGTTCGAACCCATCCCGTGGCGGGCATGTCACTCACTGTTGCCGGTGCAGAGAGCATCTCGGCAAGAATGGGTAGAGCATCGCATCGTGTCCACACTTGCTTTGTACTGTAGCACAAGCCATTGCTGTGTACCACTGGACGTGGTGGTGTCATAAAATGACAAGTGCTGGTTTCGCTAGGACATGATAGAAGCATAAATTTCTTCTGCAATTGGATATGTGCACCACTTCCCTTCTGAAGGCGTTGGAACAGAGCACGACCTCGTATGATCGTATACGAGTTGCAGTAACTTTTGTCTCACCTCCATGCTTTAGTCAGCACCTGGCATATGACAAGCACCATAAGCTTGCTCGTTTTTCCAGTGACAAACACTCACAGCAAGAGGGTTGGGCAAGATGTTGCGGTGCAAGTCACAACTCACAAAGGAAGCTGACCCGGCCGCAGCATTAGTAAGGCCGTTCGAGACAGAAGATGCGCCATAACTGGCATCGTGGGCTTCAATAGGCTGGCTCTCTTAAATGCAGCTCTCATGTTCAGTCTAGACTTCATACACCAGTGCGTGGACTTTTTTAGATTTGGCTGAAACACTGTTGTTTCTCTCATTCATCACTCCCAAAACCTGGCAGCACATCATGATAACCAGTCCATTGTTGGATCAGAGCCTCTATGTGCTATGTTATCTCATTGTTTGACGTGGCAATGCCCCATTCTTGAAATCAATCTCATCTGCCAACATCACATTACAGAGCTATATCCACGAGAAGAACAGACGCTTGCAGTTAAGAAAAAAAGAGTTCATGTCAATAACATGTCTCTGTTACTAAATCCAGTTCTACTTGATGTGTATACCTCAATGCAGTACTACTAATTGTACAAACTATGAATCCTCATTGGTGTATGTAAATGAGAACAATCAGACAAATTCAGATTTGAAAATTCTTGTGCAATCTGATTCTAAATAAACCAAAGAATACGATGGCAGAACAATAATATGTCAATGGTCAAAACTAGTTGGACATGGTATATATTATGATCAAAACTCATCATACATAGAAATTCTTCATCACAAAGTACACAACTGACCAAAAAGCATCGGGGAAAACATATCATTTTTATGGAGTTGTCTTGACACCAATCAACACATACATCCTTCAATAGCTCGGGGAAGCTCTTAGCCACATGCTCCAAAAACATGCCATCCTTGCTCGCCATGACTGCATCTAATGCAGGATGATCTTCAAGGAATTCGATGCAATACTCATGGAGCACTTGACAGCGATGCTGGATAGTAACGAGGATTGGTACTTTGGGTACTGAACCACATCAACTCTTGTAGCCCAAGGAGGGCATCCCAAGGACTAGGCCCATCTTCTAGAAGACCATGACGTATCCTTCAAGGAGCAAATAGATATATCAATAAAAACATGTGTAAACTAGGCAAATAGAGATAGATTTCTGATTGGTATCAAGTTGTAACTGACTCGGTTACATTCCTTAACCTCACCCCTCCACTTGGATATAAAAGGAGGGGGGGGGGGGGGGTAGAGCCCCCCCCGGGGACAAAGACAACAACCACAA
>VSTD030000055.1:0-21143 GCA_008808055.3 Sporobolus alterniflorus | reverse complement strand
AAGGGAAGGAAAATGTCATTGCCGATGCTTTATCTAGATGTTATACCATGCTCTCTCAACTTGATCATAAAATTTTTTGTTTGAAGTCTATTAAAGAGTTATATGCTACGGATGTAGACTTCAAAGATGCTTATGAGAATTCAAGAGAGGGGAGAATGTGGAATAAATATGTGCTACAGGACGGTCTTTTGTACCGTGCTAACAAGCTGTGTGTTCTAGCTAGTTCCATTCACCTTTTGTTTTTGCAGGAAGTGCATGGAGCTGGTTTGATGGGACATATTGGAGTGAAGAAAACAAGGGATGTGCTGGCCGCTCACTTCTTTTGGCCAAAAATGAGGCACGACGTGGAGCGCTACTGTGACAGAACCACCTCAGAAATGAGGGTCCGTCTTCCAAGATCAGGATCAGGTGATTCTCGACGAAGCGAGAATGCATGCAAACACACATATGAAGCATTCAAAACCATAATTTCATTGACAATTAAGTTATTACACTTTAGTTTAAAGATTATAAGGATAAGAAGCAAAAGGTTCTTCAAAAGATAGAACATGTTTGCAAGAGCGTTTCACTCGACGATCAAGGGCATTCACCTCGCCCTAGAGATGAAGACCTCCTTCGGCAACTCTATGCTTGTGATGGGTTTTAGTATGGGATCCAGTACACAGAAGCCTGGACTTCCCACTGATAGCCGTCAACGGCTTCGCCAGAAGAGAGAGAAGAGGAGAAACCTACACACAAAAAGTTACAAGGCAAAGCTTGATCGACTACGCTCAGCAAAACTGACCCATCATGACTAAGCGGTCAGACTTCTAGACATGCAAAGGCTTCAATGGTAAGGATACATAAGCTTATAGCAACTAACTTTAAATACATTGAAGCATGTTGTTAGCCAAGTTTAAGAATTTAGCATCATGGTTTGCATCTTATTCTAAGCATGCAAATGTGATCAAACAATTTTGATATTAAACATCTCGTCGACTACCAAGTAGTCGATATCCATCTCACAAACCAAGTAATATTATGAAAGTAGAACTACTATGTTTAAACACAGCGAACAAGCCATCACTCATGTCCGAGGGTGTCGTGGAGATTCGAATCAATAATCAACCTTGCAAGGGTATAAACCTGACAACATGACACACGCAGGCTCAGAGGCCACCACGAGTGGCAACAATTCACAATGTGACCAAAAAGCCGAGCCGGGTCTTACCTCGCCCTAGTGTCGTCTTCCACGTGTATGCCTCAGTGGACACACCGTGGGTGGCCCAAACACTATCCCGTTATACATCCATGAAGTGAGGTAAGGTATCATCCAACCCCTCGACACACGAAACTACTTAGTTTGGAGATTTCATATGTCCCGTATGCGCCAGTACATTTCAAATGCTTGTTCAACGGGGCACAACCGACGCGGGCCTTAATCGACACAAGCGGGGGCTACCACCTTGAAGCTCTGAATATCAGATCACACCAGTATCCTCCATTCTCCCCTAATTGCCTCACCTGGTCTCCAATTATCCCAACCATTTGACCATTCTGCTAAACCACATAGGACCTCCATCGATTAGAAAGGGCCCTATCGTGAGCGGATTCCAACCACTCGTCTTCTACCGATAGCCTACACAACTAAGCATAGCAGACTATCATTATGATTCTTTCATAGGGGTGAACAAAGTGGTTTGGTAAGTGTGTTCTTAGTGCAACTAGGGTTTCATCCAACTCCTATACTTAAGTGCACAATCATGGCATAAAGTAAATGTTATCAAGCAAAATCCTACTTAAAGAGGATGCAAGGTTCTTACCTTGGTCGAGGGAAGAAGAAAAGTTAGCTTCGTTGAAGCTTGGCACGTTCTCCAAACCAGCGGGGTCATTACCTATGTGTTATGATGCATGACAGTTACTTGGATGATGATTAAAGACTTATAAACATTATTTCCTGCATTAAGACCTATTAGCTAACTACACTTAAGAACATAGCTTAAAGAGTGGTTTCAATACTTCTAAACACCATTCATGATCAATCATGCGGTGATCTATGGCTTTAGGATGGGTATTAGGTGTTCATGGCGAAACCTCATTAATTTTCTAAAAAGAAACCTTAATTGCATAAGGTTCTACTTAACAAGGGCATAAATGGAAATTCCATGGTCATAACTTATGAACAATGCACTCTAACAAGTTTTCTAAGTTCAGATAGCTTGGAACTAATTTTGGTTAATTTTCCATAATTTGTGGGTTAGGGATAATTAATTATGGGTTAATTATTAATTACCAAAGATTAACCATTAAACCATAATTAAGGATTAAATAAAATTAATTCATAATTTTATTTCATTAAATAAGTTTGAATTCAAATTATAGAATTGAAATTAAAATTAAAATTTTATCGAGTTTATTCAATTCCCTATAAATTTCAGAAGTTTAAACTAAATTTGAATTAATTCCAAAAAAAGAAAAAGTGGTACTATTGTTATGGGCCAAGCCCATTTGGCCACGGCCTTCCCGACCCAGCCCGCAGAGCCTTTTGGCCCGAGGCCAAAGCAGGGGAGGTCTTCTCTCCTGTCGGCATCAGTGAGTTGCCGGTGAAATCCGGCCGGCCGGCGGCTGGTGGTCAGCGGTGGAGTGGCTGAAGAGCAAGCCGGCGGGGTGACGGACCGGTTTGGTGGTCGGAGAGAGGGGAGGAGCTCACCAGAAGGCTTCTCTATGGTGGAGGGGATCAGCGGCAGGGAAGAGACGGTGGCAAGCCAGAGTAGGGGTCACTGGCGGGGTCCGAGCGGTTGGGGAGGAAATACTCAGCGGTGCGGTGCTTGGGGTGGGGTCGAGAGGTCGGAGGAGGGCTAGAGCAGACTATCTGCGGTGGCTTGGGTCAGCCGGAGAGGGACGGTGGTGGTGGAGCGGAGGAGCAGCCGAGGCCACCGGCAAGGAGGTCGGGGAAGCTCCCGGCATCGGTGCGGAGCTTGGGGCGGTGACAGAGAGTTCGGAGGGGGTTTGGGGTGGCATTTCACGGTGGCTCAACGACGGCAGCACAACAGCATAGTGGCGGCAACGGGCGAAGGAGGAAAAGGGTAGCTCATGGGGAGGGGCACTCCTTTTAAAGGCCGCACGAGGCGGTGGCCGAGGGCGGCAGAAACAGTGGGCGGGACGGTGGGCGGGAGTGACAGGCGTAGCTGTGGGTAGACAAGGCGGTGCAGCATGATTGCAGTTCAACAGCGAAGCTAACAAACGCACCAATAACATTGCTGAGTATGAGGATATCCTACTAGGGCATCAAGAACAAAGGGCCATTGGTGTTCAAAGATGCATTCTTCACACAGACTCCAAAGTAGTAGCCAGACAGATAGAAAAAGAATGCATCGCTAGGGAGCCTAGCCTTGAAAAGTACCTAGCCTTAGTTAGAAGAATGGAAAAAAATTCAAAGGTTTCACCGTAGAGTATATAGACAGAAACAACAATACCGAAGCTAATGAACTGGCAAAGGCAGTACTTGCAACACACCTTTACCAGCCGATGTTTTTTTTGTAAATCATATCAGACGCATCAATAAAAACAATCAATTCGGAGCTGAGGGTCACCAACATAATACAAGGTGAAGATTGGCGAGCTCCAATAATGGCATACCTCCGCCATTATTACGAGCCCGATACCACAGTTGAGCAAATAAGGATCCAGCAGAGAGCTCAAGCATATCCGATAGTGGATAATGATTTCTATAAGATTTCAATATCAGGCCCCCTCCGTCACTGTGTCAGCAAAAAAGAAGGACCGCAAATATTGACGAACGGACGTGCACGCAGGAGTATGTGGAAGTCATATCAAAGCTAAAACATTAGCCGCCAAAGTTTTGCAGTAGGGTTTCCACCGGCCAGCAATGATCGACGATGCAGCGAAGCTACTGTCTACTTGTGAAGCATACCAATGATTCTCCTGCAAGACGAAGGCTCCGGCGCAGCCGGTGCAGTTAATAGCTCCATCGTGGCCTCTGCAAAGATGGGGCATCGACATTGTAGGAAAGTTGATTTGAGCACAAGGCAATTATACCTTCGCAGTGGAATATTTCACAAAATGGATAGAAGCAAAGCCACTTAGAAATGTGAGCTCCACCACAATCAAAAAATTCTTCTGGCAGAACATAATCTGTTGATACAGGGTACCCAGATACATAACAGTGGACAATGCAAATCAGCATGAAGGTTGCCTTCGCATCAGTATATCACCCACAATCAAATAGAGTAGTCAAAAAGTCAACTCGCTGATTTTCGAAGCAGCGAAGAAGATATTGGAGGGAGAGAAGAAAGGAAAATGGGTGGAGGTCATGCCAATGGCAGTATGGAGCCATAACACAACAGTCTGTAGGGCAACAAACTTTACACCATTTCGGTTAATGTATGGAGCAGAAGCAATGCTGCCAGAAGAGATAAAACATCAAAGATTGCGAGCTACAGTAGATAGAACACCATGCCCCAGCAAGACAGAGGACAAAGACTTGGTTGAGTCAGATAGACTCAAGGCAGTGACAAACCTAGAAAATATCAGGAAGAAACAAGAGCATGGAGAGACTCGAAGGATAGACTCAAGGTAGTGACAAACCTGGAAAAATATCAGGAAGAAACAAGAGCATGGAGAGACCCAAAGGTCAAGCTAAAATAATTTGAAGTCAGAAATCTGGTTCTTTTGCGAAGCCTTCGCATGGACAACCCAAGAAAGTTTGAAGTAATGTGGACATGACCTTACATGGTATCAGAGAAAATGAAGCTGGGCACCTACAGGTTATCAAACACTCAAGGAAGAGCCCTGTAACACAGAGAACCTTCACCATTTTTACATCTAAGCAGGAATTGTAAGCAGAGGTCTCGTAAACTATAAAAGAGCCTACGCAGTAGTGATAGCATCTTCCTTTTACTTTTCAAGGCACGTACTCTTATCCTCATAGGGGAAGCCCACAAGGGTGTGAGGTTTTTAATGAGACGGAGCTTATGTATCCTAAAGCATCAATAAAGCTTCGTTCCCCAAAAAACTCATGTCAAAGTAGAGTCAAAACAGCTAACAAGGTTTGCTGAAAATTCAACAAGTGTTTCATGCAAAATATCGGAGCCATGAACAGAGGCGCACTATAAGACCACTCGTTCTCTGGCTCATTCAAAAGACCTCCGATGAAAAAAAGAGGTACCCCATAAAATGCAAAGGGGCTCATTCAAAAGACCACCGACGAAAAAGGAGGCACCCCATAAAACACAAAGGGGCTCATTCAAAAGATCTGCGATGAAAAAAGAGGCACCCCATAAAATGCAAATGGGCTCATTCAAAAGACCTCTGATGAAAAAGGAAGCACCCCGTAAAATGCAAAAGCGCTCATTCAAAAGACCCCCGACGAAAAAAGAGACACCCCATAAAACGCAAAGGACATCATGCAAAATACCTCTGATGAAAAAAGAGGCACCCCGTAAAACGAAAAGGGACTCATCCAAAAGACCTCCGATGAATAAAGAGGCACCCCGTAAAATGCAAAGGGGCTCATTCAAAAGACCCCCGATGAAAAAAAGGCACTCAGTTGTTCGCTGCAAAAGACGTCTGTGATCCTCAGCGACAAACATCGAACTAACGCAATGGATCCCGGATGATTTTGTCGGCAAATCACCAAAGAGGAATGCTAGAACGTAGAAAGGTAATGTGAAAGAAGAAAGTAATCTCAGATAGAAAATGTCTATCTCCGGTTACAGCCTCCTTCTACCATACTTGTAGCATACAAAACTTCCTAATAGAAACCGAAATCATAGCTAATCAAATCCTGACTTGCCAAATTTATTCGGGTATTAATCCTTAACAAACTTTAGAATAATCCGGCCCTGATAGCCTGATTCTGGTGCCGTGTCTCCCACCAGCCACCTATCCAACCTGGATATCCAGATGCCTGATCTCCTCCATCTCGTGTTGCTTTTCTGATCCGAATTTTGCTTACCTTCCTTATCCAAGCCGCTCACTCATCGGGTTCTCTTGCTTACCTGGATGATCCGGTTGTATTCCTTATCTAAATTACCTAATGTTTCCTTATCTGAGGTATTCGATCCCTGGGTCCCTTCGCTTATCTAGATAACTCAACTGTCTTCCTTATTCGAGCTACTCAACCTTCGAGTTCCTTAGCTTATCTGAATAACCCGACCGTCTCGCTTATTTGAGCTACTTGATTCTTGGATTATCTCGCTTTGCCTGGGTTACCCAACTCTCGGGTTATCTTGCTTATCCGGGTTACCCAATCCTTGGATTGTCTCGCCTTACCCTGGTTACCCGACTCTCGGTTTATCTTGATTATCCGGGCTACCAAGCCACCTTCCCGGAGCTACTTCTTTGTGGCCACAGCACGTTGCTGGGTGTCATCTACCATTTTTCACCCTTAACACATGCCCCCCTATTTCCATGCATTCTGTGTAACAACATTGAAAACAACCTAGCTGTGGTCCATTACCGGAATTGGCTTTATACTCCGTAATCTTGATCAATCTTCCTTACTCGGTCTCTCCACAGCATGACTCCTCAGCGTTGGCCTTATCATCAGCTAAGTGCCCTGCCAAATACTAGGGAAATACTTCTTCAAATATCTCCCGTTTATGGCTTTCTCTACTTTCCTCCTTTCCAAAGTTTCAATAAAATAAGCATTCTCTGGCACAACCCCAACAATCCTGAAGGGACCTTCCCAACCAGGCGACCGCTTTCCAAACTTCCTATCTTTGCTTCCCAACAAAAAAATCATTTTCCATACCAGCTCTTCAACCTAAAATGATTTCTCTTTAACCTTTCAGTTGTACACTTTTGCCACTCTCAGCTTTTCTTTCCCGATTTCCAGCAATGCTCTCAACTAGCTTTCTGACACATCATCTATGCCCTCCATCATCTTCTCTGTGTAGTTGCTCATGGACGACAAGTCCTGCTTAGCAACCCTACAACTCTGCAGGTTGACCTCTATGGGCAACACGACCTCCTGCCCATACACCAACTCAAACGGGGTTACCTTAGTCGCTCCGTGCTTAGATGTTCTGTGTGCCCACAATGCCTCTGACAACACCTCATGCCACTTGGAAACTCGTCTATATTATTTTTTATGATTTTGAGCAGAGTTTTGTTGCTTGACTCTACTTGACCATTAGCCTAAGCAAAATACAGAGATGAATTCAATACCTTGATCTTCATGGATGCCGCGAACTCCTAGAACTGATGCGACATGAAACACGCACCCTGATCTGTCATCAACGTCTGGGGTATACCAAAACGAGGTATGATGTGCTCCTGCACAAAGCTTATCACTTCCTGGTGCATCATATTCCTGCACGGCATGGCCTCAGTCCACTTGGTAAAATAATCTATCACGACTAGCACAAACCTATGCCCTTTGGACAACGATGGATGGACTTTTTTGATAAAATCAAGCCCCCACCCTCTGAATGGCCAAACCTTCACCACAGGATGTAACATACTAGCTGGTGTACTCTGAACATCACTGAATTAGTGGCAAGCTTCACATCCCTTCTTGTATCTAATGCAGTCATCAACAATGTTGGGCCAGTATAACCCCGCCCACCGAATTGTCCACTTCATTTTCTACGCCAACTGATGAGCACCACACATCCCCTCGTGCACCTCTCCCATAGCAACCTTCGCTTGTTCCTCATTTAGGCACTTCAACAAGAGTCCATCTATCGTACATCAGTATAGCTCACCCTCTATCAAAGTATATTTGAGCGCATGTCTGCAGATTTTTGGATCCACCATGCAATCTGGTGCTCGTAGATATCCCAACAATGGCCATCTCGAATCTGCATCAACACCTTCTTGCCCTTCAGCTGTTTCTTGGGATTGATCGTAAGTCCTTTTGCTCCTCTATGTAATCGGCTCCGGTTGATTATCTTCATTGCTCGACTTGCCTATGGCCGACACTCCTGCTGGGTCACCTTGTCCCATCGGCCTTATCATTTTATCTCCCCTATTAATCGACATGTTTCCCATCCTAGGTTGTGCTGTCAGTTTTGTCATACCCTTGCTCACGGCCAACACTTTTCCCTCATTGGGTATCTCTGTCGGCCTTGCTCCCGTTGCCAACCCAACCTTATCCACCACCTCAACTGACTTACCATTGGTAACATCTTCCAAAGCAACCACTGGTTTTTCCTTAACCATGAATGGACCTCTTTTGACTTCATATTCGGACGCTTGATGTGCTAAGATGTTAGCCCTCCTATTATCTTCGCTAGATATATGACTTCTCCGAAATGAGTCTAACAAGCGTAATATATCTAAGCACTGTTCTAAGTACTCGTTCAACGTCCTGTCTAAATATCCACATTCACCTTTAATCTGCTGAATGACTAGATTAGAATCTCCCAATGCCTCTACCTCTTTCACCTCCATATCCCTTAGCAACTCTAACCCATGTAATAATCCCTCATATTCAGCCTGATTATTCATGCATGTGAACTCTAATCTCACAGCAAATTCATAATATACGCCATCTGGTGACACCAGAACACATCCCACCCCTTGGCCTCTACTACATATGGAACCGTCGAAAAACAACCTCCAAGGTGCAACCTCTACTATGCATGCATCACTTTCGGTGTTGGTCATGTGATCTACCACAAAATTGGCCATTACTTGACCCTTTGTAGCCCGTAATGGTTCATAGTTTAAGTCAAACTCTATGAGTGCATATGCCCATTTTCCCATCCTACCACTCAAAATAGGTGTATGGAGCAGTTATTTAATGATATTGTGCTGGGACAACACAATGCAAGTACTTGATAAAATATAATGTCTGAATTTCATGCATGCATAATATAGTGATTAGCATAGCTTTTCAATAGCCCCATACCTGGTTTCCGCATCTAGTAACCTCCGGCTTCCGTAAGGGCACATAAATATTTGTAAATCTCATAGGACCGTAATGACCCCGTGACTATATGGTGACAGGTTAGGGTAGGTGAATGGGGGCATTGCGGACATTGTAATCACCACCTGTAACTACCCCTATAAATAGATCCCCCAGGTGCATATTGATGGGACACCTGGGAGGGCAGTTATTGCTATTTATTGTCACTCACTCGTCTCTCACACCTTCGCATCCCAACCTTCATTCCTAGTGTTCAGGATAAACGGCTTCGACTTTTTATCCCAACACTCACCAAGGGGATGAACTAGGGCGGATATATCCTCTCGATTGCAACTCGGCAATCTGCTTCTTCAGCTACACTAGTTCATTTACGGGCATCCTATAGGGCCATTTGGAAATAGGGGTGTTCTTGGTAGCAAATCAATGATGAACTCGATGTCGCGATCTGGCGGCATACCTGGCAACTCTTTTGGGAATACATCTGGGTATTATTGAACTACTCATATTTCCTTCAATGAGTTTCCCCATACTTGATTGAGCATAGTAGCTTGCTCTGAGGTCATCACTACCGAAAATTCTACTGTAGTGCCATGTTCTGTGGTGAACCTTACTGCTCTTTTCACACACAGGATGACTCCATCATACTTCTTCAACCAATCCATACCAATGATGATGTCTATGCCCTTGGAATCCAAGATAATAAGGTTTGCCAAGAAGTCTAGCCCCCTTATGGAAATACTAATTGTCAGACATATATGCTTTGTCCTCATGTCACCTCCCGGTGAACTAACATGCATGGTGTGCTTCATAATTGACATGGGCAGGTGGTACTTTGCAAAAAATGTCAATGATATAAAGGAATGAGATGCTCATGAATCAAATAGAACTATTGCAGGGTGTGAGCTAGCGAATAACATACCCAAGACAACGTCTTGGGCTTGCTGAGCTTCTACGGTAGACATGTGCTTGACCTCACCGTAGGTAGAGTTCTGCTGTCCTTGAGGTTATGAGTGGCTCCCTGCAACTGGGGTAGATTGCTGGCTAGGGCAATGCCGAGCATAATGACCACTCATGCCACACTTGAAACAAGGGCCTAAAGTCTGGCTCCCTTGGCTTGGTGCTTTCTACAATGACGGGGCTGCCGGGCAGAATGATTGCGGCAGTTTCTGGTGTTGCGGTGATTGCAGACTCTGCCAGTTTGACTGTTGTGACTGTCGTTGCATAGGAACATTTGGCCTTTGCATCTAGAATTGCGGTTGAGAAAATGGATACTGGGAGCACTGTATCTGCAACAACATCTGCAGTCGGTTCATCTGCGGGGGTCACAAGAACTGGCTAGGCTACAAAAAGTGGGGCCTAACATTGCTTATAGAAGACTGCATGGGAAATGGTGGCTTCTCCTTGCCATCCTTCTCCATTTCCTTGATCTTGTTCTCAATCACAATGGCTTTGTCGACCATGTGTCGAAAATTAGCATAATCCGTGTTGAGCAACTAGAATTGAACTTCATTGTTCAACCCATTCAAAAACATGTCCTGCTTCTTTTCATCCGTATTGATGTCATCTGGGGCGTATATGGATAGTTGAGTGAATGAGTTGAGGTACTCATTCATAGACACGCTGCCTTGTTTTAGGTTAGAGAACTCCTTCTTCGGCTTCATACTACTGCGGGGCACGTAGTGGGTATGGAAATGAGATTGAAACTCATTCCACGTGATCGAACTGATGTCTGCATGGGTATTACTTCTCCCACCAATTTTCTATCATCCCAAAGACTGTGTGCGCGGCAAAAAGAACTTTCTTACGGTCCGTGCATTGGGCAATCACGAGCTTCTTCTCTATCCCCTTGAGCTAATCCTTGGCCTCCATTGGATCCTTAGCTTCGGAGGAGGTGGTGGGGCGAGTTTGTAGAAACTCAGCCAAACGAGATTGGTGAGGTGGTGGGGGCGAATGTGCTTGTTGCTAGTGAGGTTGCTGGTTAGGCTGCATGATGTTGAGGGTCTGTAGTACAACTTGCACCAAATTATTCTGGGTGGTGATCAACTGCTCAAGGTTGATGGGGTTGTTGGTGTTGGTGTAGTTGGGCCGGTCATTGCATTGACTATTCCTTATGTTCACCATCTGACAGGTTGATCAGGAATGGATATCAGATTATATGGAACCTCAACAATATGCAGCAAGTAATATATGGAATATGCTGCCTTTTATTTATTTCATTAAGGATGAGGTCATGGACAAGGTGACGAAGCAATCCACGACTCTTATCGAGCACACACAATCAAAACAAACCAAACATCAAACTCAATGCCATCTAATGACTTTTACTGTTACTACTCTGGGTGGCTTCTAGCGTGTGTAGGATCCGGTGGGGGAGTGGCTGTCCACGGGAGACTCCTCGCCTAAACCCTGGACTGTGGAGGTGGCGGACTAGGTGTCTGTATCGGATGCGTAGAGGTCACTGGCCTGACCCTCTACAATCCTCTGGTACCCTTAGACGGTCGTGTCGATGTTCCACAACCTAGTCCACAAAGATTGGATCTCTCACTGAGGAGCCAGTAAGCGGGCCCTCAACTCCAAAGTCACATCCTAGTAGTGCACCATCTCCATCTTGGGGATACCCTTCTTCACTCCAAGGACCTTGAACCGATCCTTCTTCCGCTGGGGTATGAGGCGATACACCGAATCACGCTGGTTGTCCTAGTGGCGGTGGCTCCAATAGGTGATGGCTTGCCAGGCAGCATCAACCACGGCATCGCTAGTCAACACTTGGAAGGCTAGCCCCTGGTGTCTGTTGATCACCCTAGATCCAGAGAAGATCTCTGCGATGGCCTGGTTCTGAACCCACCCTGGAAGCAGGACTCCAATGATACGATTCTTGGGTGCAGTGGTGATTCCAAAGTGTACTAGCAAAGCATGGAGTCTGCCGATGGGGACCACAGCCTCGACCCCGTAGGACTCCCTGTCATCGGTGTCACTGTACAGATTATCGCTCTCCGAGTCACTTAGGGGAGAGTACTCTTCCTCATCATCATCCTTGCCCTATTGTTGCTCACACTTCTTAGCAGGGGCATCCTGAGCCTCTGGGCTTTGAGGAACCACAATCTCTATTTCAAAAGGCTCCTCCTCCAAAGATATGAGCTGGGGTGAGTCAGGTTGCGACTCCTGCGGCTATGGTGGGGTTACATCTCGAGGTGCCAGCTGACCCGTAGGCTGACAGCCGATGCTCTTATGGGCTGTGAGATGGGTGTGAACTATCTATCATTGGAACAAGAAGAGTGTAAGATAATAGTTTAAGAACTCAAAATAGAGACAATAGGTGAAATGGAAATTTTGAAAAATAGTTTTGTAACTTAGGTATCCTTAAGAGTGTTTGGTCTAACTAGGCCTACGTCCTATGGTCAACACAGCTCTGATACCACTTGTCATACCCCGGTCCAAAGAAACAGAACTGAAGCTTCCATACCTGTGCCCAAGAAGTTACATCACACGTATGGCGATTCATCATGGTAAAATAGATGCAATGTTCGATTATTTAAATAGAGTATTATTCTCTTACATCAATGACCCAGGGATCTCAAAAAGATTATAGAGTAGCAATCAACGGTTCACTATGTGTAATGTAGATTCCACAGGCTTGACCATTGGAGAGGCCGCCTAACTCTCTTCATCTTCACCCGGTGGGAACTCTTGGCTCCAGTATTATTCTCTTACATCAATGACCCAAGGATCTCAAAAAGATTATAGAGTAGCAATCAGCGGTTCACTAAGTGTAACGCAGATTCCACAGGCTTGACCATTGGAGAGGCCGCCTAACTCTCTTCATATTCACCTGGTGGGAACTCTTGGCTCCAGTATTCTTGACCATCTAAACAATGAGGCATGCAAGGCTGAGTAGACTTATGGTCGCTACTCAATAAGTGCCAGAAAAGGTGGTATGTGGCCAAGCAAGGAATGGCTTACAGGTTTTTGACATTACAGAAAGCAGTGGTTGCATCTATACCAAGGCTTCTAGACATCTAAGCATGACTCCACTTCTTGAACATCGAAACATTGATCACACGACAGAGTCCACTGTGGGGGGGATCGATCTAACCAACCAAACCAACACAACTAACCAACTGAGATGTCTCCCAACCCATGGTTTATCTAATCATGTGAGGATCCATGCCATTGATAACCGTGAGCACGGCTGTCAAGATAGTTTTACACTCTATAGAGGTTGTACACATTCCCCATGAGTCGTGACTATCCTGAATAGCTGGATACCCATTGTATAGATGAGCACCCTTACGCACTTTCGAGGTGTGCGGTAGGATATCACTACAAGGTTGTTCAATGGTTTCCCCTAGCTTGCAGCATACCCACTTTGGTTTCACTAAAGGTGTTGGCTCAAACCAAACCACCCAGGAACCCCTCATGCACCTTATGGTGTTGGCTACAACCAACCCACGCATCTCCAACCAGACAAATCCCAAGAGCCTCGCTCAATCCGCACGACCGGTCGGCACGCCAAGACTAGTCTCTACCACATACTATGTCAGGCCATAGCCATATAGACTCATGGTTGCACTACTTTCATAGGTGGTCACTCCATGAACTGGTCCTTAGATTTGGGTATGATGACTAACCATGGCTTTCCAGAGTCCCCCGAACAAAAGCCTCGAACTATCGGCTTCAACCGAACGCAGTTCCAATCTATCACCCCAAATCCCTACTCTCCACACTAACAGGGATCAACAATGACTGCTAGGGTGACCAAAGAATTAAGGTACTAAATATCTAGACAAACCCAGACTAGACATGCAGGGCTAAGCAATTCTACTACCTAAAAATATCCTAACCATTCTACTCTACAGGGTTTCTCAAGCACGATCAATCAACTCTAGTACACCTAGCAAAGGTTACACAGTGCTAGCTCCTATCTTGCAGTTCTATATCTACATAATAGATTGAGCATAGGGACAAAATGGTCAAGGGGAACTAGCCTTGCTGATCCTCAAAAAGAAACTGGGACTCATCAAACGCTTGCTCCTGGAATTCTCCAACGAACATCTCCGACGCAACGGTTTCTAACACAAACAAGCACAAGCCATAAATAAATGCAACAAACATGTGTATTAGGAATGAAAAAAGTAATAGAAGAAGTGATTCTAGAATTTTTGGCGTGAGAATCACTGAATTTGGAGTTGTGGTTGGAAAGATATGAGGGTTTGAAGTTTGTAGGGCTATTTTGCAGATTTTTCTGGGCTAGGGACCTCTTTGGAATTATTTTTCAAAAACTAGGGGTCTAACAACAAAATTCAGGATCGCGGGTTTATTACCCAAAAGTACAGGGACCCCTCTGCAAAGTAACCAAATTAAATCAAAATAATGAATTATTTCTAAAAGGAAAATCCATGGACCGGGTCCATGGACAATGGACCATGCCAGGGCACACGGTCCACCATGGATCAGCGGCGGTGCAAGCATGGAGTCACCGGGGCATGATGGTGCGCTCACCGGAGCAAGGCCTTCGGCCGCTCCGGGGCACGGGAGCTTACCAGCAGGGGCACAAAAGAGAGAGTGGGGCACGGGGAACCCATCTCGGGCCACACCGGAGCTCGGCCGGTGGTGTGGCGGCTGGGCAATGGTGATGAAGCAGCGGCAGCAATGAAACTCGGTGAGGGTAGCACTCGAGCTCAGAGGGAGGGGGAAAATGAGAGGGGGAGGTGCGGTAAGTGGCAACGGGGGTCACCTCCTTTTATAGGCGTGGTAAGACAGTGAGGGGAGGCGGTGGCTGGTGAGTAAATGGGGGAGGAATTGGCTATCATTAATCCAGCTGTTACTAGGCACGGGGGAGGCAGAATGGCTGAGTTAAGGAAGGCATTGAAGGCGGGGTCGACCGGTGGTCAGCTCGCCATGGCGCGGAGGTGGGTGGCGGCTTGGCGTGGCAGAGCAGCGCGCACAGGGAAGGCGGCAGCGCTCGGCCCACTCAAGGATGAAGAAGGGGTCACCCCCCCCCAGGTGGGCCATGTGGGCCGCATGGCCGATGGCTGAGTTCTCCTTCATGCACGTCTATGTTGGAAAAAAATTATCCTTGCAAAAAGTGGGTGTTACATTATCACCCTCAGATCGATGGACAAACTGAGAGAGTAAATCAGATTCTCGAGGATATGCTAAGAGCTTGTGCTCTGTAGTACGAACAAAGTTGGGATAAGAGTCTACCGTACACTGAGTTGTCCTACAACAATAGCTATCAAGAGAGTTTGAAGATGGCACCATTGGAGATGTTATATGTTTGTAGGTGCCAAACCCCATTATTTTTAGTGAGACTAGAGAACGGAAGGTTTTGGACCCGACATACTACAAGAAGTTGACAACCAAGTTGATACGGTGAGAGAGAACCAATGGATTACATAGTCAAGACAGAAGAGCTATGTCGATCATAGGCGAAGAGAGTTGAGTTTTGAGGTTGGTGATTACGTGTAGCTCAAGGTGTCACCTATGAGAGGTTTAGGACGTTTCAAGGTATTAGGAAAGCTCGCACCTAGGTTCATTGGACCATTCTAGATCACGAATAAGAGAGGTGAAGTAGCCTATCAATTTGAGTTGCCACCACAGTTGTCAAATGTGCATGACTTGTTCCATGTCTCTCAACTGAAGAAGTGTCTACGTGTGCGTGAAGAGCAAATATCCAAGAAAGATTTGTATGCTAGTGAAGATCTCTCTTATCAAGAGTACCCTGTCAAGATTCTAGAGACGTCTAAGAGAGTCACCCGAAATAAGAAGATCAAGATGTGCAAGGTGCAATGGAGTCATCACACTAAGGCAGAAGCTGCTTGGGAGAGAGAACAAGAATTGAAGGCAGATTTCCTTTCTGATCCATCCGAATCTCGAGGTCGAGATTCATTTTAAGGGGGGTAAGTTTGGAACACCCTATTTTTCGTAGAGAATAAAAACCTCAAAAATTATTTATTTAATAAATAATTATGTTTGTTGCATTCATGCTGCTGCAAATTTTATTTTCTACTGATGAGTGCTTTATATTTTATTTTGCAAGTAGAAGTTGTGCCGAGTTCAAATTTGTTTTGAATTCAAATTGGTTCTTGATTTGGAAAAATAGTTTGTAATTAGGAAGGGTTTTCTTTTAACAGAATCAACCTTGGGCCAAATTTCATGGAACCTATTGGCCCGCCCGCCATCCAGTCTCCCCCTCACTCCTCGCACGTGCCTCACTACTGGCCCAACGCAGCCTAGCAAGCCGCCCCTGGCCACCAGTGCAGGTCGGACCAGGGTCAAATCTTACGAACTGAATCGAGTTTGTGTTATTCACAAGAGATTTACCCTGTTTCAAAATTCATGCATGAAATAGAAGATTTGAATCTGACTATAGATAAAATTGGTTAGAGTCTGCATTGCCTACAAGTTGGGATCAAATCCCATATAAATAGATGCCCCGTCGACAATGATTTCATCTCCAAAATTTTGAAACCCTAGCGCATAGTAGAATTTGTGTTTTCAGCTGTCTTCATGTGATTTGAAGCTTGCGATGAGGTTTTGGAGGATCCACCGCCACCGCATGCCATGTTTTGATGCCGGTGACCCCTTGGAATGACCGGTCGATGCATCAGGACCTCATGGAGAAGGGATCGCTATCGCAAGCTACCATGCATCCCATCTGCACTGCCAAAGACCATTTGGTTAGGACACATTGAGCCACCGCTTCGTTTTTCTTCAAAAACCTAGTTAAACCGTGGTTGTGAGTGCAAAGTAGCCGTCGCCGGTGAGTTCACCGGGACGCAATGGCACCGCCGCGCCATTGCCAGTGTACCGGTTCGTCTGGTTAAGTCATAGCCATCCATTGCGCGATCTGTGAACCAGATTAGAGTGGGAGATACCCCTTCGTTTCATAACATCTCAGTCGTAGATCTAAGAATCAATGGCCCTCGTGTAACGATGGCGCCGTGAACCCGTACACCCATGTTGTGGACCAAATCTACCAACTCGTAAACCTATTCCATGGATTTTTCTTTAGTAAAATAACTCTTTAATTCGAGAAAATCCCTAGGGCCCTGAAATTTTGCAGAAAAGGCCCTCTCTTTTATTTTAATTATGTTTTAGTCCCTACAATTTTACAACAAGAGCCTTGAACTTTTTCAAAATTATATTTTCACCCCAAAAATTTTGCATTAAGATCCATGTATAAGTTTTTATAATTACAATTAGGACCCTGGTTATTTAATATTAATTATTGTTTTGATCCACTAACTTTAAACCTATATACCTTTTTCACTATAGCTTCGATTTAAGCGATTCTTATGCTCATACATTCGTAGCGATGAGTAGAATCATTTAGTATTGTTTGTTTAGACTTTAGTTACTATTTGGTGTACTATTTTATTTATTTTCCTTGTATTGCTTGTTTCCAGTCGCTATCATTAGACATTTCGAATTATGAGAACCTCCAGGAATTTGAAGATCAAGACCATGACCAGCAGCTAGCAGGAAATCCAACCAAGTGATCCTTGGCCACATTGATCCTTTATGCTTTCTCCCTCTAGTTCACACATTGGCCTCCATGCATTAATTTTGCTACCTAAGCCTTCATACCTTTAGAATTTGGGTTTTATGGATGGATAGTTTTGCTTAGCCCTACAGTCTTGAGTTATCGTACAAGTTTTTCATCTTTATGATGTTGAGTTGGGCTTGTCATTAGTGTGAGAATTTGGTCTTCCATCCATCGAGATGTGAGTAGACCGAGGTGAGATTCGATGCTATGGTTTGAGCAAGGGATTAGAATGGTGAAGATGGTAAGTCTGTCAGAGAATGTGGTTGCTCGAATCTGCTAAGGACCAAATCTTAGGAGTAGATACCACAGGACAATAGGTGCCCCCACGTGTCCCGTATGGAATGGCCTGCTTACTAATTAGGAATGCTATATGGTGTTAGTCTTGCTTGGTTGCACGGGGAAAGACACAGAACGTGATCTGGATCCACAAGGTGCAAGAGGGGCCCGAGGTCAGGGGAAACCATAGCAAAGCATAACAAACTCTGATAGTAAACCTTTGTAATAGCATGCAGTGATATCTGGTTCATACACCAAAGGAAGTATAAAGAATGGCAAAAAGGAGGTTTTCTAGTCGCTTAGCTAGCGATAAAATCACTATGCATGGGTACAAGGCGCTAACCTTTACAAAGTCTACAACTATCATGATAGCTAAGCTTGCGGTTACAAGCGGTTTGGGATCCTCTCCAGATTAGATGGTTTGGGTGAGGAATGGTTTTGGATATGGTTTTGATATAGTTGTGTGGAGTTGTGTGATCTATAGAATCCCCTTTGTGGATCTTACATTGTGGTAATTTATGCAACTTAATTGGGTAGTCTTTGCCTACAACTATAACTTAGTAAATATGTGCTAATAACTGGCGAGTCAAGTATAGGTGTATTTCCACTTTCAGCTTTACTACAACTTACCTTTTTATTATACCTTGCATATCATTATATTCCTGCACTTGCTGAGTACCAACCATCAATGGGATCAACCTTGCTATTTCCCTGATACTCAAACCTGGTACTCAAAAGATGAAGATGGACTGGAATTCTTCGACGATGAGTTATAGGCATGCGCTGCCCTAGTTGCATGTTCCTGTAGATTATGTAGCCTTCCGCTATTTTGGTTTCTTGAGAGTCATTTAGTTTTTTGAAGGACAGTATTCATGTAATAATTTTACTTTATTTGTGACATTTGGCATTAGTGTAAACACTTGTGTTCGTATGTACAGAAATATTGTTCCTGGGCACACATGTGATGAGTATTCGGTTTTGGTTGCAAAATTGAGTATAACAGGATTGTAGCTTACGGAGGTGCTTCCTGGCCACTATGTACCCCCAGTTGGGTTGGGGGACAGGGCGGTTACCCGTGAACATGGGGAGTGCCGTGACGGCATCATTACTAAGAAAGAACAATACTTTCTACCACCTGTTTGTAGAATTGGACATGGGGAGGTGGATGTAGGGATTAACTCCATGTCTAGATTTGACATAGAAGTCCACACCATCTGAAACCACCGCTTACGCACCTGAGACCTGTGGGGGCCAAACCTAAAACAAGTGGTTCCACAAATCAAAGTGGGGGTCATTCCCCATGTGGGCCTCGCATAGAGTCACAAAGGCCGTGATATGCAAGATCCCTGAGGAGGTTAGATGGTGCAGCTCCAGGTTGTAATGCTGCAACAGTGAGTAGAGGAATCAGTGTGATGGCACACTGAACCCTCGCTCATGGAACGCCGCAAAAGTCACCACGTATCCCTCCGCTGGCTCGGGGGGTGCAGGGTCCTCGAGCACACGACAGGTTGCAAGTTCCACTACCATCATGAACCCCTAGCTCACGAGGTCCTGTAGGTGCACTTGCGTGACCTCTGATGGGGTCCTGCCTTGTTCCACCACAGTTGGAGAGGGAAGGAGAAGCAACGCTTTCTATGCCCTAAAATTTTTCCCCTCTTTCTAGATCTAACTCTCTCTTTTCAGGTGAAGGGAAGGAGGCGAGGAGGCGATGGGAGTTTGTGTGAGAGGACGTAGGTGTTGCAAAGGGTGGCCAACAACTTTATACCCCTATGGTGTTACAACTGGTGAGGCAAAGCATCAGGCCCTTATAGGCACAGTAAAAGGACGCAGTAGACCCACATTTACATGCCTCCCCTACTCCTCGCACGATGTGCCCACCATAGCACAGGATACGATAACTATATCCAAAATGGTCCCCATGATTGTCGTGGGCCTATTATAGCTCAGGGTTCAAAGGCAAAACCTGTCAGTCGGGTCAGCGCCGCCCCAAGAAAATAGAGTGAGGGACAAAGTGACACAAAGGATGGCTAGTAGCTAGCACACCTAGAACGCCATCGAGGGGGGCCCGACATCCTCAAGCTTTGTATTTGAGTCTTGGTCAGGAGGTTTCCTTCACACTCCTTTGTGTGGGCTAGCATCTAGCCATCCGGGTTTTCCCGATAGGGATTACCTGGGAACATCGCTTGAAACCACCTGGCCCAGATTTGCCCAGGGCGGTAGGGGTCATCCGCCCCTATCTGGTCCTATGGAGAGGCACTTGCCCTTGCTGGCTCTCACCTACACATGGTGACCCAGGCTCCACTCAAATCCTGACTCAGCACTATGGTGCCCAATCTCAGACCCATAATCAGCTCACGAACTCGGGGATCACGCTGACTAGGCAAGTGCCCGTTGTTCAGCCCCTTCAAGTTGTTGAAACACCCACAGATGGGGTCCGTGCATATGCCGCACCACCTTTTGACAACCCCGACGGAACCAAAGGCTTCATAAGTCCTCCACGCAAACCAAAGCAGCAGATATAGAACTTAGCCTCCCTGAGCTTTCGGCTTAGCCGCAGCCTCGGGGGCTACACGTTGGGTACCACTGCGGGATTCTGAGTCATGGTCATGGAGGCTTTATCCCCATGGCCTCACCACCGAATCCAGTGGCGGTACCCATAGTAACATATGAGCACCTATTGTACCTCCTGTTGACTGAATGGCTCCGGCCACCCGCTCGACGGAAGGCTCGAGGGCTACTATCAGGGTCTTGTACACCACGTACCACAGGCCGCCGACTATGGCCCAAAAATTTGAATACGATCCGGTTTCCTCCAGCGGCAAATGGTTGAGAAACTAAGTACCCCATAGCGGATATAGCCCCACCACTTCTAGCTGAAGAGGAGGGACCACAAACCTAAAAGGAACTAAACTCAGGAGTAATTTGCGCCAGTCCTTTCCCCTATCTCAGTAGCCACAAACGGGCAGGATTTCACCACATGTCGGCGCAGTCCACCTCATCCCCCTACCCTAGCTCAGCACACGCCTAGGCCATCGTCAGCCACTCCCAGGGGCATTTAGTACTAGGTAAGCGCCACTGGAGCTGGGTCCTCGAGGAGCAGTGGCATTTAATGTCTAGCATGACAGGACATGGTTGCAGGTGCTCATGCACACCTGACATGAAGTACTTGAGTACTGGAATCCATCCCATCGCCGCCTAACATAGCAACTCCATCACAGGAGCACGCATAATCACCCTAACAACTCTGACATCGAATATGTTTGCCCCGGTAAAGTCGGGCTTCTCCATAAGAAATCTGGTCCATCATGGACCCAGGCAGTCGATGCCATGGTAGATGGCCCGTCATGGGGGATTCACACACCCACCCCCCCTGGAAAGGTGGTCTAAAGTTGTGTCAGCCTGTACAGCACGATGGGATGGGATAGCACTGTCAGGAGGCTCTGT
>VSTD030000054.1:0-21200 GCA_008808055.3 Sporobolus alterniflorus | reverse complement strand
TGGGGGATAATCAAGAGGAAACTGATGATTGGGTTGAATATGAGGACCAGAGCAACATTACATTCCTTTTTTATATGAAACTGTGCCGTTTCTTTAAGCTGACCCTACCCGACGATGCATTTGACCATTCAAATACAAAATGTACATACGGACGACATTGTAGCGCTATCGAAACATTTCCAATCAGACATTCATATAGACCATGCAAAAAGAATGTAAAGAGAGAGGAGATGCAATTTGGATTTTCTCTCTCGTCAACTGCATAATGGGTTGTGCGGTCAGAAATGTGCCACATCACCTTTTTCTGTCGCTACAGTACAAAGATTCTTTTTTACATATCATTTGGATGGTATGATTGGAGATGAGAGCATGTAAAAGGATTATGCAGTTTTTTTCTCTTCTATGTAAACTACTATAATGCATAGTAATTTTGCATGACACTGATTGGGGTCAGCCTTAGGTAGTTTAACTATAGTATCATCGGCCGACAGGTAGCCATTTGATCGTTTATACTATGACCAATAATAAGGGATGGGAGACAGCTATCTCTTTGACCATCAGCCACATTCCTTAGCCACGAAGAATATCTCACAAGATCAGGATTGTCAGCCATTTGATCTTTTCAATAATAACATAGGGGCAGTTGGCCGCCAGTCGCCATCAATGTGGACATGTAACAAGAACAAGCCCGTCTCTCATTCAGTCGTTGAGTGCAGAATGCATACAAAGCCTAATTGTTTACTGTCGCATTTGATAATCTATTAGATACATTGCAAAAATGGTATAATCTAGTAAGTTGTCAACATACACAAAAACACCGTCCAGTCATATTTTTTTAAAAAACATGTTAATCACCAATAAAGACAAACACACGGAGAAAATTCAAAGCCAGTCCTATGGTTTTGGTGGTATGGGGCGAATAAATTTTGGGACCCTAATATAAACATAAAAATTTTAGAATTAACTATCAAATAGGTCTTCCCTCCAAAAATATAATAATCAACAATAAAACTATAGTAAGCTATCTCGCTAAGGTTGTCTTCAGCAGGGGTTGTATCCCAACCCGCAAATGGAGAATATGTGGTGCAGCACCACTATAGCCTCTCTAGGAGATCCCGGAACCAAGTACGAAAAAATGGGGAGGGTGTCAGGACCTTTTGTCCATATTCTCTCTCCTCTACAGTTTCTCTCATGCGCATGGGAACCATCCGATGTCAACCCGCTCGCCATGGAGGCCGAGCGCTGCCATATGCTAACCCGCTCGCCATGGAGGTCGGCATCGAATCATGGTGGAGGTAGGCGGTGTGGTCTTCATCCTCCCTCCCTCCAGATTTGAGTCGAGATTTTTAGGAGGGGAAATGAAATCAAAACTGATAGAGGAAAGGGGAAGAGGAGGGGCGTTCTCAGTGCGGGCCGCAATCGTCTTGAGTGCCCTAGGTGGGGTCCTCACCGGTGAAGCAACGAACAGCAAGCGAGCTTGAGGAAGATGAGACTTTTTTTGGGAGACAATGGATGTGGAAGCTCCTAGAGAAGGTAGATTTTTTGGGCCAACAAAAACGTGGATCCCATGATTCCCACGACTCTTTTTACGAATGCGGGTTAGAGAGCTCCTGAAGACAGCCTAAAGCCACACATATATGTAGGCCTAAAAATGGGATAGGAAAATCTCATCCTATTTTAACATACCCATTTTTTACCGACCATTTTTGAATCTGTGGGGTGAAAATGGAAACGGACGAAAATGGGACATGAAAAAGGGATACGGGATTGAAAACAGTTTAGCCATTTTCCATCCGTTTAGCTAGGATCCTGTAACACCCCGTGTTACAGAAAGCTTAATCAAGTCACTTAAGTTACAATTAAGTCTTAAGGCAAGAACAAATCACGTCGTTGAAGTTTGAAATCAGAATTTAAAGTCAGGAGTTTAAATTCAAAGCTTCAAGTTTGGTTTAGTGTGGACCTATTTACTCAGTCAGGAAATTTTGAGAATTTATTGGAGTTGAACCAGACCGTACTCCCACAAGAGAATTTGTTTCTAATGACTTGCTTTACAAGTGTGCAAATTTACAAAATTTATTGAGATCTGGGAGTATTTGTTTCAAGGGTCCAAATGGAGCTATACGACTCAGTTTCTCAGACTGAATTTTCCAGAACTTAGCTTAACGATTATCCATCTTTGAAATTCAATATCTTCTTTGATCTGGGAAGTTAGTGTATCCATGATACCCAGATCATAGTACAGTCTTTGAAGATCACCATGGAGCACTTCTTGTCCAAAGTGGAGCTTTGATGGATTTGCAACAAGAATTTCAATTAGCCTATCTGACTACAATTCATTCAAATCAGTTTCCTAGAATCTTTTGATTAATTCAAAATTCATGGAGATTTGTAAGAAGTTTACAACATGAAAAGTGTTCCAAATTGGATTTCATACCTTCATGAAAATTCCTAGATTTTTATCCCACATCTAGCTATTTTATTTAATTTCCTAAAGTCAAAAATAGACCTTTTCTTCCTAAGTTTTTAATTCAATTTTCATCACGAATCAGGAGAATTTCCAATGTCAAAAGTTGTTCACTTTTCAAATCTTATCACCCCATATTTTTATTTGAATTTTTGGAGCTTTGGAACCTAGCTTTTGGACCGAATTCAAGTCGGGTCAGATTTGGAATTCTTATTGAATTTTAAATTACCGCGGCCCCACCTGTCAGCTCCCGGCTCCCCTGCTCCACCGCGCCAACATCGCATCATCGCGCGATGCTCACGCCAGGCCCTGCTACGCTTCTCGCGCCACACGTGTCATCCCCTCGAGCCCCTCCCCGATCTCCTCCCCTATAAGAAGCCATCGCCTCCACTTTTCCCTGTTTTGGTCGACCGGCAGGAGCTCCATTATCGCCTCTCTTTTCCCCATTGCTGACGGTGAGGCCAGCGCCCTCCTCCGTTACTCCTTTTTGTGTCTTCTTTTGATTTGTCCTCGTCGCCGGTGTCTAGGACCTCACCCTCGTCGCTCTCGTGTAGAAAACCGTGCCCCTCGCATGTCGGAGTGCTGCCCACCGCCGAGTTCCACCGCCGCCAAGACCGCCGCCGCTGCCGCCAGCCCCGTGTGGTTAGTGCTCGCACCTGCTATGCTGCTAAATGGTGTCGCCACGCCGCCTCTGTGCCCGTGGTGGCCACCATCAGCAGCCCCAGTCGACCGGCCGCCACCTCGGCCCAGCACCACCCGCTCTCAGGTCGACGCGCCGGGGAAGAACGACCATGGCTGGGCCGGCCACGCCACGCGGGCTCATTTGCAGCCGGCCTATGGGCCTTTTTAAATTCCATTTCAAATTCCTTTCAAATCCATATATATGTCCAAAATTCTAAAATCGATAGAAACTTGTATAAAAATAAAAAAATATAAAATAAATTTGTATGGAATCCTTGTGAGTAGATCTACCTAGAAAGCTTGATCTTATTGTCAATCTCTTGATAAATCTCTGTATAAAATTTCATGAATCCAAACATTGCTAAATTAATACAAAAATATCTACACAAGATCTTGATCAGAGTATTTGCATGTCACTTCATGTCCTGTTCCTAAGCCCACATAAAATAGCTCATTAATTTTCTCTGTCCAGATAATTGTTATCAATTAATCCTTGTTGTAGCTTCATTAAATCACTATGAATTTTGTTTATTCTTAAAAATGTCCATCTTTGGCTTGTAGGTTCACTTTGACCACCTTTACCTGCAGTAAATAGGAAACTCTCAGAATCACTATAGATTTCATGTTATTAAATTTCTAGTGTCACCCTTAATAGTAAAAGTATAGTAAATAAAAGGAAAAATCTTCAATGTGTATATACAGTAGAATATATCACTTTAGTTGCTGTTTTGCATTTTTCTTAACTTGATCATGTCATATGCACCATGCTAATATTAGTTTCATATTACGCTCGCTAGACCCCGTGGACGAGGAGCCGGAGTTGGAGGTTCAAGCTGAGCAAGATCAAGCCAAAGACACTAACCCCGAGCCTGAGCAAGGCAAGGCCCGGTGCATCACACTACAATCCTTGACTTTTATTTTGAATTTAATATCTTTATATTAAGAATGATTGTGCATTAGATTGACAGGAGTTGATTGGAACCTTAGTTAAATTATGATAACCTTCTGAGTTACCCTTGATAAACTTGCTAGTATTTGGATGATGTTAGCAATTGCTAGGTGTAGATATAGACTTCGGTAGACGCCGAGTGGTCGAATGACCACGATTTGGTGATAGGTGTTTCACATCATTTTTACTAGAGGTTTATGTTGAGATTGGACAACCTGAGACCGGGCGGGGCCCTTATGTGGTTGTAGCCCCCGCCTGTGTCAGTTAAGGACCGATGGGTTGGCCCCCACGAGCAAGTATTGAACGTATCAATCGCATGCCGGTAATATGGGCCCGGTAAGCCTAGTAGCCTGCCGTTAACAGAAGCTTGACTTTTCTCCATTGCTTCTTTGGTTGTTCTGGGAGAGAAGCTGGGTACGAACCCGCAGATCGGTCAGCCGGTGTGCTATGGGTTGGGTCAGGAGCCCTTCTTCTCGGGAGCAGTGGATCTGTTCAAATCTATTGACGACTACATGAAAGGTTACTATGCATTGACCACATGAGATACGTATGGTCTGGGATCATACACGGACTGAGCATGGGATGTATGTGGCGTGTTGGTCGGGTTTCCCCTACAGAGTGTACATCAATTCGAATCGCCGCGACTCTCGTATATTAGTAATCGGTTGTTTGCGGCTGTCAGCACGTAGTTAATAAATGAAATGTTATTTATTAATGAATCATTATTATGCTTTACTATAATTACTTGTATTGCTACCTATTGTTTGGCTTAGTCCAGGGTTACCATTCATAAAGTTTAATTAACTTAACTTATAAGTTTTAAGTTTGATTACCATAGACTAGATGTTAGCACTTGAAAGTAAGGATCTACTCTTAGTGTAGGTTTGTCATAGTATAGAGCTTATCCTATTCAGCCTTGCATGCTAGAAGTCAGTTGTTTATGGCCACGTTGATGGGTAAGTCTTGCTGAGCTTTAGTTGTTCAGGCTTTGCCTTGATGTTGTTTTGTAGGTGTGTTCTGTCTCTCCCTCTCAGCGTGAGCCATTCTTGAGTTTGGCATCTCTAGGACAAGGTGCCGTTCTTGATCGTTGAATGTTTCCGCTTCCACAAAAATCTGTTTTTATTCTCTATCTTCTGCTCAAAGCTCTGTAATCGAATTTGAAACTCAAATTGTAATAAAGTTTAATTTTCAGAGCATTTCATATATTTAATTCTTGTATGTGATGTATTATACGTCATTACTTCGATAATGGCACCCCGTAATGATCCTAGTTAGGACTGACTATCATTGCTTAAGGGTGGGACGTCACAGATCCCGTTTGAGCCGATAATCTCCCATTTTTATTCTTGTGTATGGCACGTTCGGTTATGTTAGAGTAACGCCGGAGTAACGGCCACCGGTAGGGCGTCGGTGAACCCTGTATGAACACAAGAGACGCACGCAAGATTGGAAAGACAATGAACACACGATGGAGATTTTGGTGCTGCTAATCGACGCAGCTTTTCCAGGACCTTTTCCATTGCTTAAATAACAAAGACGCGTGACTCCTCACCGCACACGACGCCCGCCATGCACGCCACACTGCACGATGGGCACTGACCCACAAAACTTGCTATGACGCGCGCACGAACACCACTCATGCGCCCACACTTCTCTGATTACAAGTTTGACCATAACAAACTGGAGATATGCTAACAAACTGACTCTTGAACCTATGTCTAAGTACTATTCAACAACTCTCCTCCTAATACTTGGACATATGACTCAAACTAAAACTTTAAACCAATCTTGGAGCTCATTTCTGCAAACTTCATACTGCACAGAGGCTTGGTCAGGATATCTGCCAGCTGCTCCTCAGTCTTGATGAACTCCACTTGGATCTGCCCAGTATTTTCATACTCTCTCAGCACATGAAACTTCACATCAACGTGCTTGGATTTGTCATGATGCACTGGGTTTCTAATCAGTGATATGGCCAACTTGTTATCCACCTTGAACCTTGAGCATAGGCACTCTTGCTTCCAAATCCTTGATTTTAGACAAGAACCTGGCTAACCAAATAGCCTAAAATGCCCAAGCAGCAGCTGCGACATACTCTACCTCACAACTTGATTGTGCCACTATCCTTTGCTTAGAGGACTGCCAGCTGATGGGGCTTCTTCCCAGGAAAAACAATACCCCAGATGTGGTCTTCCTATCATCCAAATCACCAGCTAGGTCACTGTCAGAGTATCCAACCAGCTCAGCATCATTTCCTTTCTTCCTTGGATAAAAGATACCCAATTCCTTTGTCCCTGCAACAAACCTCAGAATATGCTTCACAGCAGCCAAATGCTCCTCATGGGGCTGCTCCATAAACCTGCTCCCATAGCCCACATCAAAGGCTAGATCTGGTCTAGTATGAACCAAATACCTGAGACTCCCAACAACAGTCCTATATTCTGTAGGATCCACTGCATGACTATTGCTTTCCTTCTTTAGCTTCAGTTTAGGCTACATTGGGACCTGGCATGGATTACAATCAGCCAATCCTCCTTTCTCCAGAATTTTCTTGGCATAACAACTCTGAGACAGTGTCATCCCCTCCTCACCATGCTTCACTTCAATCCCCAGGTAGTATGTGAGTAATCCTAAATCACTCATGCTGAAAACTTCAGTCATCTATTTCTTGAATTTCCTAATGCTCTGAATGCATTGCCCAATAATGATCAAATCATCAACATAAACTCCCACAATCAGCCTATCACCTCTAGTTCCACGACAATAGAAAGCATGCTCAGACTAACACTTAGCAAAGCCTAGAACACCCAATTTTTCATCCAAATTCTAGTTCCATGCCCTGGGAGCTTGATGCAAACTGTAAAGAGCTTTGTGCAGTTTAAGTACCTTATGTTCTGCACCTTGTCAACTAAAGCCGGGAGATTGCTCAACAAATACTTCTTCTCGGAGATCACCATTCAGAAACACCATCTTCACATCCATGTGATGGACCTGTCAACCCCTCACTGGCAGCTAGAGCTAGCAGCAGACGCACTACCTCCATACGTGCCACCAGTGCGAAGACTTCCTCGTAGTCGATCCCTTGCTGTTGTGCATAGCCCTTCACGATGAGCCTCGCCTTGTCGCACCTCACTGTACCTTGTTCATCCTTTTTGACCTTGAACACCCACTTGAGCCCAATGGTGTGCCGGCCAACAAGAAGCTCAGTTAGTGTTCAGGTCTGATTCTCCTCGATCACATGCAACTCCTCCTTGTGGCCTTCCTCCAGGCCATCTCCTGCATTGCCTGCCCAACCGAGGCAGGCTCCTCCGTGCTGGCAATGTATAGTTGTTCATGGAGCACAGCCGAAGTGGGGCATCATCGTGGTCGGCATCGAGATCTTCCTCACTTGACCCCCCCAGGCGTCATGACAGGGGATCCAAGCACCGGCATGTGGAAGCCAGCTCTTGGTCCCTCCATTCCATCCTAAGGGGTTGCTGGTTCCGCCATCTGTTCGCCGCTTCCTTCACCATGCAGTACGTGGTACTGCACCGTGAACGTGTCGTCAAGGTTGTCGGAGCAGTCACCGCCACCACCATCACCTCCATTCCAGATCCACTCCTTCGACTCATCAAACACAACATCACGAGTTATAGTGACGCATCCAGTGAGCGGATCATACGCCCTGGACGCCTTGCTACCATGCTCATACCCAACAAAAATCATTTTCCTTCCCCTATCCTCCAATTTCTTCAAATTGGGCTTCGTGTTCCTCACATAGACAATGCAACCAAAGATCTTTAGATGATGAATTGCAGGCGTTCTTCCATGCCATACCTCAAATGGCATCTTGCCCCCTTCCACTGCCTTGCATGAGACCCGGTTGAGGATGTACACTGCAGTCCTGACATCTTCTACCTAGAACCACCTGGGCAATCCCTTGGCCTTCAACATGCTCCATGTCGTGCCCACCACCATTGCATTCCTGCATTCGATGACACCATTTTGTTGTGGGGAATATGGTGTCATCAATTGCTGGAACACACCATCCGCGACACAGTACTACGCAAATGTCTTCGAGTTGAACTCGCCACCCCGATCAGTGTGCAGCGCTCAGAGCTTACAGCCGGACTCTCCCTTTGTCTGCGACTGAAACTCCTAGATCACCGCCACCGCCTGTGCCTTGGTTGCCAGCGTGCTCACCCACATGAAGCAGTTCCTATCATCAACGAGCAGAAGGAAGTAGGAACTCCTGCTTGCCGTCGCAAGTGAGATCGGACCACATAAGTCCCCATGGACTAGCTCTAGTGTGCGCTTTGCTCGCCACTATGCCTGGCTCGGGAACGAGCACCGCTTCTACTTGCCGACGAGGCATGTGTCATGGAGCTGATCCGCATGATCAATCGGGGCCAGGCCTCGAACCAGCCCCTCACACGCCATCCGCTGTAGTGCCGGCATGTTGATGTGCCCCAACCTGGCATGTCAATGGTAGGCGTTCTCCTCCCCATGCACCACCAGGCACACCAGCTGCGCCACATTGACTGTGAGCTCGCTCGATTCTTGCCAGCAGTCGTCCACTTGGCTCGTGGATCTTCATCACTCCGTCCTTGATGCGGATGTCGTAGCCCACCTCGTCGAGCTGGCCAACGCTCACAATGTTTGCTGTGAGCCTCGGGATGTGGTAGACACCATTGAACATCCGGTGTTCCCCGTTTTTGCAAACTAAGAGCACTGACCTGCTTCCTTCGATCTACGTAATGGAGTCATCACCAAAATGCACCGTCCCACACACCATTTTATCCAGATCCACGAAAGCCACCTAGGACCCCGACATGTGGTTGGTGGCCCCGGTGTCACAGATCCAGATCTTGGCGGTGCGCTCCTCCTTCGACCCGAGCTTGACGTAGACTTTTTACTCATGGAGATGCACCGGCCGTCACTTCTGCTCGATGGGGGCCACCTGGGTGCCGACCGGACCTTGAATCTGGCCATCCTCCGTAGCTCTGCTTCCCCCATCACCCACTGTCACCGATGTTGAGGATGATTGTGTCATGAGCGTCGCCCTGATCATCATAAGGGCCTCCTCCTACTTCTGGGCCATATGGGCCGCCTCCTTCCTTTGCCTGTTTGGACATTCACACCCCCAATGCCCAAACTTATAGCAGTGTTTGCATTGATCTTTACCTAGCTTTGCCAGCCCATCATGCCCCTGAGACGACGAGCCATTTGAGTCATAGGATCCACCAATTCCCATGCCCTCTATTCAAGCGGCCGCCACGCCGCCCACCTCCTCTGCCTCCACTCCCACCGCCTGAAGACTTCTTGGAGTCGTGAGCCTTCCACTTCTCCTCCCATGCCTCCTCTGACAAGTAGAGTTTTCCGGCATTGTTGATCATTGGTGGTGGCGCCTCGAGTTCATCTTCCGCCACCCTGAGCCGCCCGGTCACATTTTCCAGCGAGAGCTCACTGACATTGAGGAGTGACTGGATCACCACCATGATCTACCGGTATCGCTGTGGCACACTCCGAAGAAATTTGCCCACCACCTTGGGCTCGTCCACAGGCTCCTCAAGAATGGCGAGGTGCTGGACCATGCTGCTCAGCCTCATGGAGTAATCTTCGATGCTCTCATCCTCCTTCATCACAGCATTCTCGAACTGTTGGAGCAACTGCTGCGCCATAGTTTTCCTCATGCGATCATCACTGATGCGCATGACCTTGATCGCCTCCCATGCTGCTTTGGCCTTATCCTTGCTCACCATCGCTGACACCATTTCTGCTGGCACGACACTAGACATCACATCCAGAGCCATCATGTCATCCTGTGGATCACTGCCACCTTTCTCCACCGTCGACCAGAGACCCAACGCATGGAGCTTTACCTTCATCAACAAGGCCCAATCGGAGTAGTTCATTTTGGTGAGGGTGGGGTAGCTCCTCCCACCTCCTGAATGAACCGTTGGGCCATGCCATCGCCCGAGTTTGCACTGAGGCCACCGCTCCCCTTGTCGCTGATGTCAGCCTTGGTGGATGGTGATGACATCACAACTCCCTTGATCGAAACTGGCTCTAATGCCACTTGTCAGAGTAACACCGGAGTGATGGCCATCGGTAGGCCACCGACGAACCCTGTCTGAACACAAGAGACGCACGTGAGATTGGAAAGACAATGAACACACGATGGATATTTTGGTGCTGCTAACCGACACAGCTTTTTCAGTTCCTTTTCCATTGCTTAAATAACAAAGACGCATGGCTCCTCACCGCACATGACGCCTGCCATGCACGCCACTTTGCACGATGGGAGATGACCCACAAAACTCACTACGCCGCGCGCACGAACACCACTCATGCGCCCACACTTCCCTGATTACAAGTTTGACCATAACAAACTGGAAATACGCTAACAAACTGACTCCTGAACCTATGTCTAAGTATTATTCAATAGGTTATTCCATACAAGAGTAGGAATGAAGGAGATTAAATCCCTACCTAGCTTGTGGAGGATTAAATCCCTCTCAATCCCCTCCAATCCACCATCTCTCCGGAATAAATGAATGCCCCCTTAGCCTGGCGGTTTTCAGTCCAGTTACAAGCCCATCATGCATTCAATAAGGAAGCTGCCCATAGGCTGCCTAGTGTGCTTGAAGCACATATCATGGTGTTGTGCTGCACGAAGCCCATAAGCCCACCTCTAGGCTTTTCTCTTCTTCTTTTTTACTTTTTTCTCATAGCAGTTTTTATTTATCTTTTGCTAAGTACAATGATAAGAAATTATTATGTTTTATATAAGTTTATCCTAGTAATATATATGTTATTATGTTGGGTCAATATTTTCGACTTAATTACCGGTTACCGACCGTTACCACCATATTCCCGTCCAGATTTCATTATCAATTAAATTGTTAAAACTTGAACCAAACTTTAATCTGATCTACCCCATCATTGCAAAAATGTTTTCATCCCATGTTCATGATGATTAGCTATGCTAATGACATCTTTTCACCTTGGTTAGGTTAAACCTTAAGTAATTAAGGTGATAAATCTTTGTCATGTCAGGATTTTGCCATGAAACCTTTTAGTAACCTTTCTAGACCTAAAAGAACACACCGTATACCATGTAATTAGTGGTGTTTGAGTTGATTTACCTTCCCACATCTCTTATGCTTAGATATGGTTAACACATAGGAGTTAATGAAGGAAATTCTTTAGACTAAAATAATCAACTCCTTAATCACTCTAAAAAGATGTGAGCCGCTTGTTTACCTAGTTTCTTCCTAAGTGATGTGATTGGTTAGTCTTGGATCAACTAGCTTCAAGTTATGGTTTGTTGGAAGATGTGGGCTGGTAGGGGGTTTTCAGCAGCTTTTATGAGATGGTGAGACTGAAACTAAAGTGTAGAGATGCTAGTAAAATCTCTGCTAAGAGGCTTTTCTGCATCGATAAGAAACTTTACAAGATAAGCATCATAGTAGAGGGTCCTAAACCATTGGGAAGAAGCTCAGGAAGGGGATGAGATGATGAGGATGGAGATGATAAAGGGAATGGAGGGGGGCATGGCAGAGATGAGTTTGAGGATGCAGATGATCTAGAGGATTTCAAGGATGGGAAGATGAATGTTGATGACAAGGGGAGGAATTAGTCAAGCGGGCATAAAGGGCAAGGATCTGGGTATAAAACACATGCTGACAAAGAAGGGCAACATTGTGATACGGTGCAGGAATATGAGGGAGGTGGAGATCATATAAATTAGATGGACTGTGAGGGTCTGATTGATGGAATTTTTGTGGGTGCCAAGGAGTAGACAAATAAAGGGGTGGGAGAAAAAGATAAGAGGAGCTCGAGAGAGATCTCCAAGCTGGTAGCTGGTCAGGTTCTATCTGTGGCTTAGGAAGGTATGGAGATTAATGGTGAGGAGAGTGGAGATAGTGCATGCTCTGTTGGTCATAAATTTGTCGAGATGTCTTATTCAGGTGGGAAGGAAGAACATGATCTGACAGAAAAATAGAGAGTTTGGGTGAGGTAGAGATGTTGAAGGGGAGGAGGGCAGATAGTGTCAATGGCCCATGGAGGAGAGAAGTAGGTGTAAATTGGCAAAGGTGAATATGGTAAAAGTTGGTCAGGGCAGGGAGACAGAATCTGGTGGGAAAGCGCAGGCTGGCTGTGAGAGTGGAATGGAGGGTAGTCATGAGAAGGAAATGAGCAAGGATGTGGATATGTCAGAATGTATAAATCACTTTATCTCGGTTGATGTCCTAGATATGATGGCAGAGGAAGGTATGGATCAGAATCAAGTGACGAGGTTGCTGGGGGAGATGGAGATGTTTGATGAATGTGGTGAGGATTTGGTAGAAGAAGAAATGGAAGTTGATCAACAGGGGACTCAGGGGTGTATGGCTGAATGTGATAGAAAATATGCCAAATGAGTTTATGCCAACAACTCAGGAGATAACTAAAGAGAGCATGATGATGGATTAGGAGGGGTACTTCATTCATGAGATGCAGGGGGACAATGTCTTCATAGAGGAGAAGTAGGTATTCAGTGCTGAGGAAGGGAAGGAGGAAAACAAAACTTCAACAGACAAGAGAAAGAAAACAAAATGGGGTCCAGTAATTCCAGAGCAAAGAAGTACTAGGATAAGAAATGATGGAAGAACTTCATTGGAGAAAGCAAAAGATAACAAATAAAAGGAAGACTTGGAAGACATTTACATGACAGGTAAGATATCTAAATACAAGAAAGCTTTACTTTCCAAGAAATTAATAGATGTGGCCAGCTTTGTTGGAGTTGACATAGGTAGAGAGGATAATGAGGTGGATAGGGTTTTAGATGTGTGTTTGGGGCTTGATGATGGGAGAAAAGAAAGTAAAGTGGCTACTCAGGGTAGGATAAAAGTGAGACGGGTATAGAGGATAAGGAGGATAAAATTAAGAGAGATGGTGGAGGGTGATCAGGCGGATTTAGGGGCAGGGGGGGGGTAAATTTGTGGAGGAGTTAGATGAACATAGAGGAAGGGGGAGACCTATTAAACAGGGCAAGCACCCTAAGAAAAGCAGTAAATGATGAAAGGGGTCTTTTGGTACATTAGGGGTCTAGGGTTGAGTGGGAAAAAAGAATGTCTGAGAAATATGATGAGAGAACTACATTTAGATTTCATAGAGATTCAAGAGACAAAAATGGAAAAGTTTACAAGTGTTTTGCTAGATGAGTTGGGGGGGAAGTAAACAGTTCTGTTGGAACTGTTTGCCTTCTAAAAGGACTACTGGGGGCATTCTTCTTGGGGTAAACAAGGATGTATTTGATGTGATTTCTTGGAATATATGAGAGGTTCACATTAGTTGTGATGTGGTGAATAGGAAAGATGGCTTTAGTAGCAGAATGTGTTGTGTATATGGGGTTGCCTATGAAGAAAGGTGAGAAACGAAATGGTCAGTATCTTGGTTTGACTTGTGATGAGTAATTGAATTGCCTCGATTTGAATTTGAATCCGGGAAATTTTGGTGGTTCTACCCCCATTATCCTGTTCGTGTGGAGAATTGTGTTTGCTTATCTTGTGGTCGGTAGGTGATAGATGTGGCATGGTGGGTAGTGATGAGGATCATGACAGGAGTAGGAGACATGTAGATGACCGAGGATGGTCAAGCACAGGTCGGGTACTCGATAGCCAGATGATCGAAACATCGGGGGATGTTGTGTGCGGTCTGCATCATACATAAGAAGACGAGAAGCGCGGGTTTCTTGATTTGGCTCCAAAACCAAGGTCGACGGTTTCTTTCAGTTTGGCCTCAAAATCGGTGGCTTCGAGTTTCCCGGCTTGGGCCTCAAAACTGACAGCTACAGTTTGGTGATTTTGGCCTCAAAATCATTGCAACAATTTCTTAGTTGGGGCCTCAAAACCAAATGGGCTACGGTTTATCGGTTGCGCCACAAAACCAATGGGAGGATGAAGACGGCGCGAGACACACATTGAGATCTAGCGGCTTGCTTCGCCTGGAAGCAAGTCGGGCTAGGGTTTCTCAGGCCTTAAGACTAGTGGAGGCACAACATGGATGGTGCATGTGGCATCATCACGAAGGTCATGTGGAGATGAAGCTGAAGATGGATGGGTCGATGAGACGGGCTGTATCGGAGTCTTCTTCCCCAACTTTGTCATTTTCATTGTATTACACCCCAGGGGCATTTTAGTCTTTTGGTGGGGCCTATAAATAGGACCCAAGGGGGTTGGGGCTCATTGCCACTTCTCTAATTTTCATATGCATTTCTTAGATTAGAGAGAGTGAGCCAAGATCTAAATTTTTGTTTCCAATTAAATGAGGGAGGGAGGGCGGTGACCTTTGTGATTTGGTGTTGTAGACACGTTCAGATTCTTATGGAGAAAGGATTTAATTTTTGTGCTGATTTCCTCGTGTTCTTCATTGTTCTTCTCCTAGATATGGGCGCTCCCCGTTTTCATTTTGGCCGCCACCGGTGTACAGCTACTGCTGCTCGATTTCTTTCGCTTGGGTTCGTTCTTCTCGAGCAGTGAAAAATCTTTCTGCTCGTGTGCCGGTCTCCGCGGTAGGGCCTCTCTTTTGCCGATTTATGTTTTTATCGAGCTGGTCTATGCTACTGTCACTGTTTCTCCCACTCACAAGCAAGGGGCACCGGCCAATTATCCCGCCTGTCGAGCAGGCCGCTCGGTCCGTTTTCGATCCCGCTAGGCTGCCTCAGTGATTTGTCAGCAGTGATAGCTCCTTGCTTCGCTTTGTTTTCCATCATGGCCTCTAGTTTTGAGCTCACCGCTGCATGTGTGTGCTGGTGCTTGTTTCACCGCTCGGAGCTCTCTTTCTGGCTTCTTCCTGCAACGAGTTCACGCGGTACAAATTTTCTCTCCCGCGCTGAGCTTTGTAGGCCTCGTGCCTGGTTTTGTTTTGCACCATAAGACTTGGTGTAGCGTAGGTTCTGAGAAACCAAGTGGTCAATTCCTTGATTTGATTGTGATGAGTCATTGACTTGGCGAGTTTAAATTCGAATCCGGGACTATTTTGTTTTGTTTTTCTTTTATCTTTGTTTCATTCGGAGAATCGCGTTTGCTTGTCTCGTGGTGTGCAGGTGGCAGCTGCGGCATGACGTGCAGCGACGAGGACCATGGCAGGAGTAGGAGATCTGGTGCAGATGACCGGGGATGGTCGCACAGATCAGGTACTCTGTGGCCGGGCGATCGAGAGGTCAGGTGGCGCCGTGTGCGGCCTGCACCTGGCACATGGAGACTAGGAGCACGGGTTTCTTGGTTGAGCCTCAAAACCAAGGTTGACGGGTTGTGACTGGTTTGACCTCAAAACCACTCGGACGGTTTTCGCTCGTTTGATCTCAAAACCAGTGGCGACAGTTTTCTCTAGTTTGGCCTTAAAACTGGCGGCGACGGTTCCTCCCGTTTTGGCCTCAAAGCCAGCAGTCGATTTCTTGGTTGAGCCTCAAAACCAAGGTGGTGCAGGGTTTCCTGGTTTGGGCCTTAAAACTGACAGCTCTGAGTTGGGCCTCAAAATCACCGCGACGATTTCTTGATTTGTGCCTCAAAACCAAGCAGGCTTCAGTTTGTCGGTTGCGCCACAAAATCGACGGAAGAAGGTCGACGTGGGACACGCATCGAGATCTAGCGGCTTGCTTGGCTTGGAAACAAGTCTGGCTAGGGTTTTTCAGTCTGGCCTGAAGACTGGCGGAGGCGCGACGACGGGTGGTACACGTGGCACCATCGTAGATGTTACATCGGAGGCAAGTTGAAGACGGACGGGTCAATACGATGGACTGCTTCAGACTCTGCTATTCTACCTTTGTCGCTTTCAATGTATTAGGTCATAGGGGCATAATAGTCATTTAACCTTTTATTTAGACATATATATAGGACCCTAGAGGATTGAAGCTCCTTGTCACTTCCCAATTTCATTTTTGTAGTGTCTAGACTAGAAGTGTGTCAAGAATCTATTTTTTATTCCAATCAAAAATGAGGGGGGAGGACGGTGACCTCCGTAGATCAGTTGCGTGGATCTTTTTCTATTTCAATGTTAAACTCAGACTTTGCATCTTATAGTTTGTTATCTCATGTTGTCTCTGCATCTGAGAAAGTGTTCATGAAACACACCGCCCAGATCTCGGTTTGATTGATTTTGGTCTCTAATCCCACGGTTCAAATCTGGTTTTTGTTTATGCGCTGCCTTGCTGTTTGACCTGGGTATTGTGCGATTTGTTTTTTCCTTTCCTCTCCGTGACTTGTCGTCTGTATTCGGTGTTGTGTCTGGTCGTCCGGGCCTTGGATTTTGCTTCCAGCTTCGACTCATTTTGTTTCATCGCCGGTCTTCTTCGCTGTCCAGGTCGCGCGTCGGTCGATTCAGAGGCAGTACGTCGAGCGTTTCTTCAATCCACCGATGTGCTGCCTTGATTAGCAGAGCAAGGGCGCCCGCGACCCGGGTCTCCGTGTTTTCCCCATTTTGGTTGATGCCGGCAGAGCGCACTCAAGGGCTCTTCAGTCTCTGATTAATTTTCCTACCGGTCTCAGTTTGTTTTTTCGTGCCCGGATTGAATTCCATCCCCTGCACCGAAGGATTGTAGCTGCTGCCATTTTTCGTTTCTGCGCCCGCGCGACAGAACAACTGGCCCAGGATTGATTTTCTCACTTGCTGTGTCTCTCGTTCTCACTTAGATTTTGGACAAGCCTCCGTGTTTTCTGCGTCCTATGTTCTCACAGAGGCAGTAGGACCAAAGTCCAGCCATATCTGGGAGCTCGCGTCGTGTGCTTCAGCAAGGAAAACTGATTTCTGTTCAGACCCATTCTTTTCTTCTCACTTAATCTTGCTGTCTTCAATTCTGCTGCTTCTCTTCCGCAGGTGCAGGACACTGCGCTCGGTCTCATTGCTTGTGGTTCTGCCCAGCTCAAGCAGAGGCGCTGGTCTGGACTACGGTGGCTGTTTCCGATTTGGTTCTTAAGCAAGACTTATTTTTGTTGCTGCGTGAGTGGTTCTCAATGTTTGCAGGTGATCCCGGTATGACTCTTGAGCTACCGGATCAAAAAGCTCGAGGTTTCTTAGTCTAAATTATTTTTTCACAGTGATTTCTCAAACGCGTCCACCAGTTATTTGATAAAATGCCTGTGAGGATATAAACTGTTCTGAGTCAATTTTCGTCGTCGTTCTTGCTCGTGGTCTTACTAGCACCATTTTGTATTTCTGCTGCGTTTTCTAACCCAGTTCCGAGGGCCGATGGTTTCGCTATAGCTGTGCGGTTTTGGCGGAGTTAGAAGAGAGGGCCGTCGGGTCGAATTTGGGATATAAGCCAAATTCCTTATAGAAATTCCAACTGGCTCCTATTCATCCCCCTCTGGTCGTCTTCTCCGGTCCTTCAGGTTTCCGCATCGAGTTCATCTCTCCGAGCAGGTCTGGCCCCGATGCGCCGCCTGGGCTTGATGGCGCCCCAAAATGTTTCCCTTTTTTCGGTCCTGCTCGCAATTTGACACTCCCAGTTTTGGTTCTTCAATTTGCTCTGGTGCTTCATGTCCTCGCTGCGATCGAACTCATTATGCTTCGATTTGGTGGCGTCTTGAGCCATGCATAGGAAGTGTTCGATGAAATGCGCATGAGGCGGTGATATGCTTTGTTGGTCTGATTAGTGTGGCTCAGTTTGTTCTTCGATCTCGCTGCCAGCTCAGTTCTGCTATTTTCCCGTGCCGCTGATTTTGGTTGTTGTAGTACCGCTCGCTTCGTATTTGCTTGCATTGTTTTGTGCTTCCGCTTTAATTCAAGGTTCCTAATCCGGTCCGAGGGCCAATAGCTTCTCTATAGCTATGTGATCTTTGCTGAGTTAGAAGAGAGACACGTTGGGTCTGATTTAGAACATATGGCAAGTTTTGGTGAAGAATTTTAATTGGCTCTTATTCACCATCCCCCCTCTGGTCACCTTATCCGGTCCTTTAATTGGTATCAGAGCCAGTTAGATCACTAGTTGTCCTTAACAGACTTTGTGATCCGAAGGCGACATGGAGAAATATGCTGTCAAGCTTGTGAAAAAATTGAACTCGCAACTATCTCTTGAGCCAGAGTTGTGTCATCTGGGAGATTGTTCAAGAAGCTTATGTGATCCCTGTAATGCTTGACAATGCGACCCAAGGTGAGGTGCAAAGGTACGAGAACAACTATAAAGTTTTGAATTTTATTACTACTGCTCTATGTAGGAATGTGTATGATCGTGTCTCACACGTAGAAAATACTAACGATGTTTGAATTAAATTGTGCAATACTTGTGAGGGCTCTTCTGAGATTAAGTCTTCTCGTAAGAATACTTATAATAGGCAATATCAAACATTTGCTCAGAAACCTAATGAATGACTGGAGAATGTGATCAAAGGGGGTGAATGATAGTCAATCAAAATTCCTCACAGGAACTTGAACTATATCCCAAAATCAACTCGACGCCCCTCTCTTCTAACTCAGCCAAGAACGCATAGCTATAGAAAAGCTATCGGCCATCGGAACCGGGTTAGGAACCGCAACGAAAACATGAATTGATGCTGGTAAGAACACGTGCGAAACTGACGACAAAAATCGAATAAAAATGGTTTATGTCCTCACAGTCACTTCACCAAACACTTTACGGGCGTGTTCGGGAAATAACCATTCAAGAGCGATGGAGATCAAGAAACCTCAAGCTTTTTGATCCGGTATCTTTAGTATCACCGAGATGAAATCCTATAACAATCCACACATAAGAACCTGAAGAAAACAGGAAACTTGAACTGGGACTCTGGCCTCGCGCTGCCTTGGTTCAAACAGCAGACTTCGACCACAAGAGCAAGCAGTGATGGGAAACACTCGGCACCGAGAGACCAAAATCAAAACCGAGAACTGGCGGTGAGATAAATCGGGCGCAGCGCTCAACGAACCAGGACACGGGCTTGAGTCTTCCCGGGCGGCAACCAGAAACGAACACGGCAAAGAGACAGCAGAACAGGCGCAGGACTGAAGAAATGAACGAGGCAGCGTGCGGTAGGAGAAAACCGAAACCGAGCGAAGCAGCTCTGCCGTGCAGAACACCAAAGAAACGCGGTGAGAACCGAATCCTCACAGCGCGTCGGAAGACCAGTCCGAAGCTAGCAGATTGAAAATCAAGTAGCCTTCACCGGTGGAAAAACACGGACTGGATAGGCTACTGTCTGAGAAGGAAAACAATTTCGCCTAAGACGGACCCAAGCTGCTGCAAAAATCAAGACAAAAAGCACAACCGGATTTCAGATCGAAAGATAAATCACAAAACTGCTAGAACTGCACAACCTAGGGATAAGATAAAAAAGAAATGATTTTTTATTAAAATTCAAAAAGGATTACAACTAATCCACAGAGGTCACCGTCCTCCCTCCCTCATTTGTTTATTGGAATGAAAAATGAGTTCTTGTCACACTTCTACTCTATGTACTATGAAAATGAAATTGAGAAGAGGCAAGTAGGCTCATCCCTCAAGAGTCCTATATATAAGCCAAAGCAAAATGCTAAATGACTATTATGCCCCTAGGGCATAATACATTAAAAACGGTAAATGTATGGTAGCAAGATCCGACGCAGCCCGTCGCATCGACCCATCCATCTTCAACTTACCTCTGACGTAACCTCCGTGATGCTGTCACGTGCACCACCCGTCGTCGCACATTCATCAGTTTTCAGCCCAGACTGAAAAACCCTAGACAGATTTGCTTCCATGTGAAGCAAGCCACTAGATCTCAATGTGTGTCCCACGCTGACCTTCCTCTCTTGGTTTTATGACGCAACCGATAAACCGAAGCCCACTTGGTTTTTAGGTCCAAATCAAGAAACCGTCGCGGTGATTTTGAGTCCCAAATCACTAAACCGAAGTTGTCGGTTTTGAGGCCCAAACCAAAAAACCCTCCACCACCTTAGTTTTGAGGTTCAACCAAAAAACCTACCACTGGTTTTGAGGCCAAACCGGGAGAAGCCGTCGCCACCAGTTTTGAGGCCAAATTGTAGAAAACTGTCACAGCGGGTTTTGAGGCTAAACCGCCAGAAACCGTCGCCAACAGTTTTGAAGCCAAACTAGAGAAAACCGTTGCCACTGGTTTTGAAGCCAAACCAGAGAAAACCGTCACAGCAGGTTTTGAGGCCAAACCGCTAGAAACCATCACAGCAGGTTTTGAGGCCAAACTGCTAGAAACCGTCACAGCAGGTTTTGAGGCCAAACCGCTAGAAACCATCGCCACCAGTTTTGAGGCCAAACCAGCGAAAACCGTTCGAATGGTTTTGAGGCCAAACCACTCACAAACCATTGACCTTGGTTTTAAGGCTCAACCAAGAAACCCGCGCTCCTAGTCTTCACGTGTCAGGTGCAGACCACACACGGTGCCACCCGACCTCTCGACCGCCCGGCCACCGAGTACCTGACCTGTGCGACCATCCCCGGTCCTCTGCACTAGGTCTCCTACTCCTTCCACGGTCCTCGTCGCTACACGCCATGCTGCACCTACCACCTACACACTATGAGACAAGCAAACACGATTCTTTGAACGAAACAAAGGTAAAAGAAAAATAAAACCAAACTATCCCGGATTCGAATTCAAACCTCGCCAAGTCAATGACTCATCACAATCAAACTAAGGAACTGACCACTTGGTTTCTCAATCTCCCCCTTGATGAGTCCATTAACAACAAAAGCACAAAGTTTGAAGTTTGAATCCAAGATCCCATGAAGCACAGCTAAAAGACCCAAAAAGCCAAGAAAAGCTCAAGAAGTCATCCAGAACAAGGAAGACCGCAAAAGGCAACAAAAGGCACAAAAAGCGGCAAAGCCAATCAAAATGGCAAAGAAGGGCTAAGAAAAGCTCAGAAGAGCAAGAAAAGCTCTAACCAAGGCAAAAGCTTAAAATCAACACTCCCCCTAACACTCTCAATGCAAGCTCTCCCCCCTTAGATAGTCATTTATTATGTTTCTTCTCTCAATCACCCGATTAGCAAAGAGTTCAACCAACTTTGTGCACATACTTTCCTCCTTTGGTAATGAACTCATCAAACACAATCTGAGAGAAGAACGAGATGCTATGCATGAGAATCAAAATTAGGGTGCTTCACAAGGCATACAAGCATGTATTTGAGCAA
>VSTD030000053.1:0-21317 GCA_008808055.3 Sporobolus alterniflorus | reverse complement strand
TTCATTCTAATCCTGTGTCTTTGCAATGCTATGATATATTCTTATGTAATACATGTTGCAGGTATTCCATGCTTAATAGCGTAGTCGACTCCCGCCATGTGAGAGCTGAAAAGGTTGCGATGTCATCGTAGAGCACAGGTGCGAGGAGTAGCTTCTTCTCTTGCCAGTCGGAGATCGAACAACTGAAGGAGACTCTGAGGCAGCGAGATGAAATGCAGAGGGCGCAATATGCAACCATGAAACAACGTGACGACTACTACGCCTAGGCCTTCGCCCAGCAGCAGCTTATCCTTTAGGTTAGTTAACTATTTCATTTGCTATCGAGTATATCAATACCTTCAAAACTAATTGCATTGCAACAAGTATAGCAAATAGCGCAGCAGCAAGGAATTCAGTTGCCGTTGTTGCAACCTCCCCCACCACTACCTCCCTTCAGGCAGCCTCTATAAGCTCTGGTACATTTCCTATCATTAGACTTTTAGTTTCTTCATTTGTATTCATTTTCTTACTATTCTTTAATTGATGCAACATATTCGTACACCCGGCTCCGGTCACTCGCAGCGGAACGAGCTCGATGGCACGCCCAGAGATAGTAGTGGCCACTCCAACCAGCCACACCATGACGGCGATCCTGACGACGCGGCTTAATTTCTTCTCCTTATATCTTGTTGTAAACTATTTGACATGATGAATTATTATCTGATGTCTGTAATTCTGATGTTTATTATGTGAATTTGCGCCTGAGGCGGTAGTAATTTCTATTTTAAAATAAAATAAAAATAGATAACTTCTGTCGGCTGAACCATAGCCGATGAAAGTTACTGGACAGTAACTTCCGTCGGCTAAGCATAGCCGATGAAAGTTATTCTAGTAACTTCCGTCGGCTTATGGTCTGGCCGACAGAAGTTACGGGGCTAACTTCTGTCGGCTTCAAGGCCGACGGAAGTTACCATTTCCTGAGTAACTTTCATCGGCCGGAAAAACTTAACGAAAGTTAACTAACAGAAAAATGTTATTTACGTCGGTTTTAATCTAACTTCCATCGGCCTCTGGCCAACAGAAATTTCTATCATTACTGTAGTGTGCCTCTCCGCGCACATTGGCAGTGGAGTGTTTAGGACTAGAGAGGAGAGTCCACGGGAAGTATGTTGCCGAATCTGCTTGCCTTTCAAGGAGTCCACGGGAAGTACGTTGCCGAGTCTGCTTGCCTTTCATGATTCGAAGATCGTGGATTTCCAGACTCTCCTGCACCACAACTAGAAAGGACAACAATCGAGCTCTGCCGGTAGAGCTGCCGTTCCGCAACAAGGTGCTGCTCCCTGGCGCAATCGTGTGGATCCGCTGCACCAACCCCAACAGATGAGCGAGGTATTCAGAGTTCAGTGAAATGTATAGAACAGTTCCACTACTATGCAATCCATCTACTGTAGAAGCTGTACAATTATATCAGATATCAGAGTTCAGAAGATTACTCTCTTTTCTATCCTTTTGCCATCAATATATTGGGAGGTTTCAATCTATATATGAATTAACCATGCTGTTTTCAAATTCATTACTTGAAATTGTCTTGATACATGACAACTAAACAAAGATTACTGACATCTGACAATAGTCTGGGTGTTTTTTAGTCTGTTTGTTAGTTGCTCATACAGATAACTCAAAGCTCTTATTTGTTTCTTTAATATTAATGGTTATATCCGTAGCAATAATGGAAGTGTGATAATCATCTAATGATGATAGGAACAGCTGGGTCTTCATTTACCTTTCCATTCAGTCTGTCTTATCAGTGTGATAATCATCTAATAGAAGTGTCTTTGATCTGTCATATACGGAATGCCTGGAACTACAAAGATAAGAGTCGGTCTTCGAAATTTCTGCATTGTACTATATAGTACCAGGTTCGTGGCTCTTTGAAATCATCAGTTACACTTCTATTAGATGTACATTATCTTCTAGATTCTAATTCGATATCTATAAAGTTTAAAGACTGGTTTCTTTTCTGCACATTCTGAATACAGTGTGGTGCTTAAAATTTTCTTTTCTATTTTCTATCCTTTGCAGTGCCATGTAATCTGAAACATCAAGTTGTGGTCTCTACGGGACTAATCCATTCTTGCCAGTTATGAAATTTCAATATAACTGCCAATTCATGAGTCATGTCTGATGATTAAGATACAGAAGTATGCAAGTACCATACTTCTGGAGATGATGGCTCCGCTCTCCTCCTTCCCCGACACCCTGCCCCACACCAGCCCCTCGCCGGCACTCACCCAGAGCCTGGCGGCCACCTCCAGCCCGTGGCAGCCTCCGTCGCGGCACACCCCTCCCCAATGTCGGATTCCATCTCATCCTTGTCCCCCTTAGCCCAGCCCTTTGTCTCCTGTGGGTGGCCCAAGCAGGAGCGGTGGTGGGAAGTGAGTTCATCGCCCTCCTCCCCGTGCAGTCCTCTTCTGGTGAAGTGACTCAGGATTTCTTTCTAAGATGTCCTCCTCGCCCAGCGCCCGCCAGCCCCATTGGTTTCGCCGGCTGTGGTTGGAATGGTGGTGACTGCTCTAGCGGCCCCGCCTGCTCCTCGCATTCTGGCAACCACGACCTCAGGCTCTACTATTCTGACTCCACTCACGGACCAGGAGTGGCAGGTGGTGGAGTCTAGGCGACCCGGGCACCGACGGCGGCGGCTTTGGACGGTGCAACCTCGACGTCCAGTACCGGCCGACTTCTGTGGCCGGTGTTTCAATTACTTCTCACTGGCCCATCGTGCTGCGGTTTGGCGGCTGAGGACTAGGTGTTTCAAGTGCCACACTCTAGGTCATCGATCCTTCGAGTGTGGGAAGTTGCTCAGCAGCGGCAAGGGTGGCTTTAAATTCAAGAATCAGAGCTCTGGGGTGGGTCCTCGGCCTGCTCTGTTGGTCAAGGTCTGGAGGCCCAAGGTGTTAGCACCGGCTATGCCGGTGATCATGGCAACTTGCGCTTCTCGCCCCCGGCCCTCCTCCTTCACGTGGGAGGCAACGATGGCTGGAGGAGCGGAGATGGCCATTAGGACTGATCTGAGGCAGGATGGTGTGTGATCGTGGTGCCGTCGTCAGCCCTAGAAGAGGCATGCTTCTAATCCCGAGAGCCAAGACCAGGACTGCCCCAACAACTTTGGCTCCCCTGTTCCTGGTGTGGACATTGATCATGATTCTCTACCACCTTGCTCATGCCCCAGAGCCCACCTATGTTCTAGACTGAATAGGTTGTGTGATATCGACGGAAGAAGACTTGCTCAAGGCAGTAGTGATCACTATGATCAGTGACCGTTCGACAGTGTCAGCAGAAGAAATTGCAATTCTCATCACTCCTCGGCTGGATGTTGAGGCCTCTTCCTTAGTTCTGTGGTGAAACTCTTCAACAAGCTTCTGATTCTGCCTCATGAGGAATTGGTCCCATCTCTCACAGAGTATTGTCCCATGCTACGAACTGCGACCTTCTCTATTGCATGCAGAAGATGGTCAAGATTTGTAGGCTCAACAGATGGTGTTCTTCCTAGTCTAGTGGAGCTTGAGCTCAGTGGCATCCCCATCCATGCCTAGGAGACTTCAACGGCTTCACAGCTGTTGAGCCCCTTTTCGTGGATTAGGTGTGTTCACCCAGACAAGCTGGATCTGGTAGATCTCATATCCTTCCAGTGCACTGCCTAGGCATCAGATGTGGCCTCCATTTCAGCACGCAAGGAGCTGTGGATTGCGGAGCCACCATCAGTTGTGGATGAAGCCCCTAGGAAAGAAGACTCTAATCTACCCAATCAATATTCAACATTAAGTAACGAGTGCTCCGACGGAGGTTGGCCCGGCTGCCCCACCTCTGGTGGGCAAGGACAGGTCTGACGATCGTTCAAAGCGGCAGCAATGTGGTAACTCTACCTCTAGGTCTCGCTCCCATTCTCCGGCGGCGAGAGGGTCTACGGGGCAGGACGGGGAGACCGGTAACAACGACGGCGAGTGGTGGCGTAGATCGGCACTTGAAAGACTGGGCCCAGCGTCGGGCTGCTCTGACCATGACAATTGAGGCGCCAGCCCTGGTTCTAAGGAAGGGGTTGATGGCGTGCACATGCACCAAGGCGTTGAGCCATTAGGAGACTGTGTACTACCCTCCACGCCGGTCTCGGTCCGACCACCAGAATTGAAGAAGGTGGTGCCCCAACTGCTCCCTCTGCAGCCTGAAGATCACAACATTGATGGCAAATTAGGGTTGACACAACCATTGGAAGAAAGCCCCTCGGTTACCTCCCTTACACTTCCAGGGCGGTGGGGTCAGGAGGTGTCCAATCCAGGGCGGTAGGATCAAGAGCTTTAAAATTCCACCGCCAACCCCACCCTACTCCAAGAAAGTGGTTGCTTTGGGCCGGCTCTCTTGAGTGCCCAGATGGCCCACGAAGATGGGTCAGAGCTGCAAGCACGATCAATAGAGAAGAGGCCGGAAATTCAAGCAGAGAGGGTGGCAGGAGCCCTTCTGGATGCTGAGCCTGAACCATTCGGTTAGACTCCTGGCCAGATGCTCCAATCCCCAATTTCAGACTCAATGATCCCACCCTTTGATGAGCTGAGGACACCGGCCACCCATCCTCCACCAGCAAACAATAATCTTCTGGTATACTCAAGATGGTGACCCCACAATTGCACCTAGCTAGCAACTGCTCCACTGAAGCAGGACGTGGCCTTTGCTGAGCTGGACGCAGCTGAGTTGCGTATTCAGTCTTGTGAAGAAACTGATGCCCGACAAATTGTCTCAGCCAACATCTCTGCTTTGGTGGAAAGTGCAGAGCCTTTACGGCCTGAACAGACTCAAGAACTTAATCAACCGGTGGAGGCTGAGAACTTGTCTTCTTTGTCTGCCGAGGAGGAATTCCTAAGCAAGGTGATGTGACAAGTGTCAACCCTACTCCCAGTGCCTAGCTTCAAGAAGTCAGGAAACATGGCTTCACGCACAGGTTTTACGCCATGTCATAGCCATCGTGTGGCCAAGGCAGGGGTAGAGTTCCTGATGGGAGACATGCCCAGAAGATCAATAAAGAAGGCAATGCGCTCACTGAGGGTCATTGGTGAGAATGATGGCATCGATCAGCAAGCTCAGGGGGAATATGCTAGACTCTTCTCTAAACCCCTATTAGCTACACACTTAGCAGCTTTAACAGTTTTGTTTGGCTAGAAGTCTTTGGAGGAGCAAAATGTAGACAGGCTTGGTATGGCCCTAGCCTCCTGATGTGGTGTGTTGGTTGTTTTCTGTGGTTGATATATTTTTGTTTATTTATGGATCCATGAATTTTTTTGATTTGGAATGTGAGGGGGTTGAACTCCTCATCTCAACAAGATGTTATTCATTCGTTCCTCGAAGCCTCAAGGGCTAACATTGTGTCTTCAGGAGACCAAAATGGCAGTTGTCCCCTGAGGAGCCTTACTTTCCATGCTAGGCAGTGATTTTTCTAGTCATGTGGAACTCCCAGCTATTGGAGCTAGTGGGGGCGTCATTGTTGCTTGGAGATAGGCTTTGGGAACTACTGGCCAATGCCGAGTTGATACATTCAGCATGTCATTTCAGTTCTGCCAGGATGAGGGACAACCTTGGTGGGTGACTTGTGTTTACAGGCTACAAGAAAACGAGGACAAAATTCTGTTCATGAAGGAATTGCAGGATAGCAGAGCACAATGCCAAGGGCCTTGGATGATAGCTGGAGACTTCAACTTAATTTGCAGGGCTGAAGATAAGAACAATGCCAACTACAATCGAGCGATGATGGGTTGATTTCAGAGATTGATAGATGACTTAGCCCTCAAAGATGTTCCTCTCCATGGGAGAAAATTTACTTGGTCAAATTAGCAGGCCTCACTGACTCTAATAAGATTGACAAAGTTTTGAGTACAGTTGATTGGGAGGATTTATACCCTAATGTGCTGCTTCAGAGTGCAACATCTTTTGATTTAGATCACTGTTCATTACTCCTTGGCTTGAAAGCTAGCAAAGTTGGCAAAAGGTGATTCCATTTTGAGGTCGTTTGGCCCAAGCTTGAAGGGTTCCATGAGGCAGTTGAGCAAGCTTGGCTGCTGTTCAGCCAGGGCCATGTCCCCTCCTCAGTCTTCACCTAAAGTTTAGGGCAGTAGCAAAAGGGCTACATGCGTGGAGAGACAAGAAGGTTGGGCACGTAGAATCGTAGCTAGCTCTAGCAAGAGAAGTTCTGCATCAGTTAGAGATCGCCCAGGATGGTCGAGTGTTGAGTCATGAGGAAATACCGTTGAAAATTTTGCTAAAGAAACATACCCTAGTGCTTGCCTCTCTGAAGCAAACCATTACTAGACTCAGGTCAAGGATTGGCTAGATTAAGGAGGGTGATGCCAACACAAAAAAATTTCATACTCATGCCCGACACCGCAAAAGAAAGAATTCCATTTCCAAGTTGGTGGCTGATTCAATGGTCTGTACAAGCCATGAAGATAAGGCAAGAATAGTAGATGATTTCTATAGCAAGCTCCTAGGGACCACTGTTGATAGAGCTCACTCCATCAACTTACAAGCCTTAGGGATGCCTTTGTATGACCTTGCAGATTTGGATGCACCTTTCTCTGAGAATGAGGTTTGGGAGACAACCAAAAAGTTGCCATCGGATAAGGCTCCCGGGCCAGATGGGTTCACTAGGGGTTTTCACAAAGCTTGCTGGCCAATAATAAAGCAGGACACTATGAGGACAGTTTCAGCCGTCTGGAGCAGAAGATTCAGGAACTTTGATAAGCTTAATAGTGCCTACATCACATTGATTCCAAAAGTGGTTGGGCCGAGCAAGTTAAGGACTTCAGGTCGATTAGTTTGGTGCATAGCTTTGCCAAACTAATAACCAAGCTGCTTGCTGATCGGCTAGCTGGAAGACTTAATGAAATGGTATCTCCTATCCAAAGTGCATTCATAAAGGGGCGCTTTATCCAAGATAATTTCATGCTAGTCCATCAAACGGCCAGATTTCTGCACCAGCAAAAACAGCCACGTATTCTTCTCAAATTGGATATTTCAAAGGCCTTCGACTCAGTCTTATTATGAATAGCACTTGTATTCATGAGTGGACCGGAGGCCCGAATATATATATGTACATGAAGGAGAAAATATAAAAAGAACCCCTTGAAGGAATACAATAATAGAAAAGCTAATATATATCTAACACCCCCTCAAACTCATGGTGGATCAACAACACTGAGTTTGGAGAGGTAAAACTGATGATAGGCGTGAGTTTGAGCCTTCGTGAAGAAATCTGCCAACTGGAGATCTGAAGGCACATACTGAAGAGCGACAACACCATCCTGATCTTGTGACCATGTAAAATGAGCATCAACACCAATATGCTTAGTAAGCTCATGCTTTACCGGATCACGAGTAATATTGATAGCCCATATACTGTCAAACAAGAGAAGAGTCAGCATACAAATAGAAACACCAAAGTCCTCAAGTAACCACCGTAACCTCCGCTATCACAAGAGTCATAGCACGCAACTCAGCCTCTGCACTCGAATGAGAAACTGCTACCTGCTTCTTAGTCTTTCAAGCAATGAGGGAACCAAAAAGAAAAACACAATAGGCAGAAAGAGAACGGTGATCAGAGGGATCACTAGCCCAGGTAGCATCACAATATGTCTGGAGCTGTAAAGAGCTAGAGTGTAGAAATAACAAACAACGAGAGATAGTCCCACGAAGATAACACAGGACACGAAGAAGATGACTATAGTGGATCTAAGTTGGAGCAGAAACAAACTGACTCAGAATATGTACAGACTATGAAATGTCAGGCCTAGTGACACTAAGGTAAACAAGACTCCCAACAATGTGATGATAATGAGTAGGATCCTCAAGAGGCTCACCATCAGTGGGTTTAAGGTGAACATTAAGCTCCATGGGAGTCTCAGCAGTCCGGTGATCAGTAAGAGAAGTCCGATCAAGAAGATCTTGAATATACTTCTCTTGAGACAAAAAGAACCCCTCAGGCATGGAGGAGATCTCAATCCCAAGAAAATACCTCAAAGGACCAATATCAGACGTAAGAAACTGATCACTAAGATGAACCTTAACAAAGGAAATGTACTCAGGGTCATCACCAGTGATGATCACGTCATCAACATAAAGTAGGAGAAGAGTCCTATCACGAGGTGACACGTGGACGAAGAGAGCTGAATCATGAGCGCTAGTAGAAAAACCAGTAGTTGTGACCATAGAGGCAAAACGCTAAAACGAAGCCTGAGGAGCCTTCTTAAGGCCATAAAGGGAACGACAAAGGTGACAAACCATACCCTGAGGAATAGAATACCTCGGTGGTGGACGCATGTAAACATCCTCATACAAATCAACATTAAGAAAGACATTCTTTACATCAAGCTAAGAGAAGGACCACTCCCTAAGAGAAGCTATGGCAAGAAGAGTGTGAATAGTGGTCATATGCGCAACAGGAGCAGAAGTCTCATCATAATCACGACCTTGCTCCTGCTAAAAATCATGAGCAACAAGACGAGCCTTATAGCGCTCAAGAGAACCGTCAAAGCGAGTCTTAACCTTATAGACCCACTTACAAGTGATCGGCTGAACACATGGGGGATAGGGCACAATATCCCACATGCCAGTCCGCTCAAGAGCAGCAATCTCCTCAGCCATCGCGTGCTGCCATTCTGGATGAAGAATAGCATCACAATAAGAAGCTAGCTCAGAAAGAGCAGTGACTGTGAAAGTCGAAGGAGAGTAATAGTCAGGTGGCCTATGAAGGTGATGACTACATCTAACAAGCTGCTCTGGAGAGGAATCAATCGGAGAGGAGGGCTCAACAGGAGGAGAAAATGGCACATCCTCAATGAAAGAAGAAGATGGCACATCAGAAGAGAGCCCATCTGAGGAAGCTAGAGCATATGATAAGCAAGTTCCACGATGGCTGTAGAACTGTGTCACTGGAGGCTTCGCCGTGTAGTCCGAAACCACAGGAGGGGACTCAGAGGAAGACACAGAGGACGATAAAGTCGAGTGAGGAATAGATAGAGAAGCAGGAGGAGCATCAGGAAAAAGTAGGAAAGACAAAGGATCAACAAAAGATGCAGGAGAAGCATCAGTGGCGGGATGTAGATACAAAGGACAAGACTCATCAAAGACAACATCCCGTGACATCCGCATCCTACAAGCGATCAGATCCCAACAATGATAACTCTCATGCTCTATGTTATAGCCTAAGAAAACACACTCAATGGACTGTGCGGTTAGCTTAATGCACACACAACCAAAAAGACGAAGGCTGGAGTAATCGGGCGTCTTGACACAAAGATGCTCCAATGGAATACCACCCTGAAGGGCCGAAGAAGGCTGAATGTTAATTAAATAAGTGACAGTAGAAATAGCCTCAGCTCAAAAGTGAGGTGGAATAGAGGAGGTAATCATAAGAGCACGAGCATTCTCAAGTAAATGACGATGCTTGCGCTCAGCAACCCCATTCTGAGCATGAGCACCAGGACAAGAAAACTGAGCTAGAGTACCCTACTCAGCAAGCACCTGACGAAGAGCATTAGAGAGATACTCGCCTACGGAATCCGCACGAAAGACACGAATAGAAGTGTCAAAATGAGTACGAATCATAGCAAAGAAAGTCTTATATATGGATAAAGCCTCACTACTTAGTGCACTGTGGAAACCCCCCTAGATTTTGGCTCTATACCATGTTATGAATAACACTTGCATTCATGAGTGAACTGGAGGCCCGAATATATATATGTACATGAAGGGGAAAATATACAAAAAAACCCCTGAAGGAATACAATAATAGAAAAGCTAATATACATCTAACAGGTCTCATGGCCATTCCTACTTGAGGGAATGCATCATTTGGGTTTTGGGCAGATCTGGAGGGATATTATAAGTGGGCTTCTTGATTCTGCATCAACTAAAGTATTTGTCAATGGGATACCTGGTGATACCATTCTACACCGGTGAGGATTACGACAAGGCGGCCCTCTTTCTCCGATGTTGTTTATCTTAGTCATGGATGCTTTGGGTTTTCTATTTTCTAAAGCAAAAAATGATGGCATTCTTCAATCCCTCTCTACAAGGATGCTTCATCATAGGGTCTCCTTCTACACGGACGATGTGGTTCTCTTCCTCTACCCAGTAGAGGGTGACATATCCATCATGATAAATATCCTTGACATCTTTGGGGAGACGTCCGGCTTGCGGAATAATGTGCATAAAAGTAGTGTCTTCCCAATCCGATGTGATGAGGAAGAGAAGAATGTGGTGCAGCAATTTCTGCCTTGTCAACTATTGGAGTTATAGCTCTAATCATATTCCTTTTATCGTTATTGTGAATTCACATTTTGTTTGTATTGGGAATGATGCTTGTCACGACGACGGCAACCACGAGGGGAACCGTGGTCATGACCGTGAGCATCAAGGTGATACATTTCTTCATGGCATCACCTTGGCACAACATCGTCACATTTCAACATCGAGCTCACCCATTTCTAACTTCTAGTAATTAACGAAACTGTTTCTCCAATCAAATTAAGTTAATCTCTAAAACTCTAAAACCTTAGGGCTGTGTTGAGCTACCAATCTCCATTGAATTATTGTTGTTAATCCTTTAAATTTATGCATGTCATTCCGTTCAGGAGTTGGTTACGACGTCATTCAAGAAGGACCAACCTGGAGCTTTGGGGGTCAACATTTGTGAAGCGCAAAAAAGCTAACTATCTCCATCTCTTAAGCAAAGGCAAGCACCGGTGCATATCATTCCCTCTAGGGATTTACTTTATAATTGTGTTATAGTGATTGTGCATTTAAGTTTCAGGAATTTACTGAAACCCTAGAATGTATTATACCTTTCGTATATCACCTTGATCCTATCGTGGTAGAAACTCTTTTAGTAGTGCTATGCTTAGCGGATAGAACTCCGGTAGAAGTCAGGTGGCAGGTTCCACTCAAGAGATTTATGACTTTTTATACCCTGGTTTGAGATTGGAATGTTGAGAACTTAAATAGTTGGTAGAATGGTTTAATATGAGACTGGGTAGGACAATTAGGAGAAAGCGGAGAATACTGCATGGGAAGGAAGGGTAGTGGTCTATTCTGATATTCAGAGCTCCAATGTGGTAGCCCGCGCTTGTGTCGGTTAAGGACCGATCGTTTGGCCCCGGTGAGCAAGTTTGAGTTGTGTACTGGCGCATACGGGACATATGAATTCCCCAAACTGAGTAGCTTCGTATGTCGATGAGTTGGATGATACCTTACCTTGCTTCACGGGTGTACAATGGGATAGTGTTTGTGCCACCCATGGTGTGCCGCCGAGGCATACGCTTGGAAGATGGCACTAGGACGAGGTAGGACCCGGTCCGACTTTTTGGTAACGTTGTGAATTGTTGCCACTCGTGGTGCCCCCGGGCCTGCGGGTGTTGTGTTATCAGGTTTTTACCCTTGCAAGATTTAAATTGGCTCGAGTCTCCATGATTACCCTCGGATATGGGTAACACTTGCCCTTTACAGTCATTTAGTAGGAATTCTACTTTCATAATGTTATACTTGATTCATGAGATGGATATCGATTACTTGGTAGTCGATGAGATGATTAATATCAAAATTGTTTGATTACAATTGCATGCTTAGAATAGGATGCAAATCTATGATGTTAATTATTGAAACTTGGCTAATAACATGCTTAAAAGTATTTAAGGTGAGTTGCTATAGGCTTGTGTATCCTTTACCACTTGAAGCATTTGCATGTCTAGAAGTCTGACTACTTGGTCACGACGGGTCAGTCTTGCTGAGAGTAGTTGCTCGAGCTTTGCTTTATAACTTTTTGTGTGCAGGTTCCTTCTTTTCTCTCTTTTCCAGCCAAGCTGATGATGGCTGCCAGTGGAGGTCCAGGCTTCTATGTGCTGGATTCCGTACTGGAGCCCATCGCAGGCATAGAGTTGTCGAAGGAGGTCTTCACCTCTAGGGCGAAGTGAATGCCCTTGATCGTTGAGTGAAACGCTTCTGCAAATATGTTCTATCTTTTGAAGAACCTTCTGCTTTTCATCCTTTTAATCTTTAAACTAATGTGTAATAACTTAATTTTTAATGAAATTATGGTTTGAATGCTTCGTATGTGTGTTTGCATGCATTCTCGCTTCGTTGAGAATTACCCGACCCAGATCCTGGAAGACGGACCCCTCATTTCTGAGGTGGTTCTATCACACTATGTTCTAGCTAGCTCTGGCAAAGGTGGAATGTGGCATACCTACATGGTTGATGACGGCGGCAACGACTCTAGTTCGAGCTTGGACCTTGGCATAGTCGATGGTGGTGCCTTGCTCCGTCTCCAGCTTGGCCTTGCATCCGTGCAGCTCGGTCATCTGGGCGTCGAGGGCTACTTGCTTGCTGGCCAGGTCATCATGGCATTGAGCTGCCCACCACTCGACGTCGATTTGCTGGGCGCGGGTTTGTGCTTGTTGTTCCTCCTGGTAAGTTTGTTGTTGATCAGGGAGGAGCTCCATTCCCGGCCGAGGTACCTTCATCCGCACTGTGACCGTCGGGATGGTTTTTAGATCCAGAGTGTTCTCTGGGGCTAGCGTGGCGATGATGGGGTCCGTTGAAGTCACCACGTTGCACCTTCAGGGGTCGGGGGATCCTGAGCTCCCCCCGGCGCCAGAGGCGGCGTCGTCCTCATCGGAGGACTCCTCGAGGGTGGTACGCAGAGTGGGTGACCCGTTGTGGACCATTCCTATGAATATGGCACTTGAGTCCCACTCCTAGGCAGAAAGACTTAGGTGTACGAGGCAATCAGTGATGAACTCCAGGCCGACGCTGGTGGGATTGTTGTTGTTGGTGATGAATGAGAGTTTTAGTGCGGGAACCATCAAAATGTTTAGAGGAAAAGCACGTTGCAAATCCCCCTTCCTAGCACGCCAACTATCGATGTTTTTTTACACCGGCAAGATATAGGGTGGTCAAGATCACGCGTTCTTGTTCCGTGATGGTCTTGTGAACTATGAAGAACTACAAAGCACAATACAATTTATCCTGGTTCAGACCCCTTCTATAAGGTAATAGCTCTACGTCCAGCATTTTTGATATTGAAGATGAACAATGTTACAATGAGGGTGAGCAGAGTGCTCGAGAAGTTCACTAAGTGAAAGGGGGAAATATTGTTTTTCCCCCTGGCTGAAGGGTAGGGGGGCCTTTTATACACCGGGAAGCGGTTGGATAACTATGAACCTATTACATTTACTTCAGGAGTAAGCTACATGTCCGAAGAGGCCTCGAGCAGAGGAGCTCAGGTCATAGAGGTCGGTGGGGGCTTCTCTGACCTTCTTGTCTATTCGGGAGTGTTCCTGGAGCTGAGGTAGATGATGCTCCAGAAGCTTCCTGGAGCCGATACTATGAAGAGCTAGCCATACTTGGTGGCCAAGTTCTCCCAAGTGGGGGGGGGGGTGATGTAGATGGGGCATCCCGTGCTCTGCGTCATCCATCATCGGTGAGTGTTGCCTGTCGTGTAGTCTCTGGGTCGGGAAGGTTCCTTCTGGCTTGGCCGTCATTCCTCTCCTAAGTGGAGTCACTACCCTTACGGACCCGCATGCGGTGTTCATCAGACCGGGGCCCAGGGCTCTCGGATCGATGTCGTTTGGTCTAACCACACATGTGGGGCGGTGCTGAGTTCAGGCCATCCTTATCAGAGGGTGCGTAAGCTCTTGAGGCAGTGTGCCTCACTCTGGTGGAGATGGTTGGAGTCCGCAGGGTTGGCGTGTCATTTATTCGTGTGTAATGGGAGAGCCCCTTTAGCACAGACTTAAGAGGTCTTGGTGTTCGGTGTTCAGGAACCGTCCGGGTGGAGGGCACGGGATGTTTGTCATTGCGCCCTGTCAGGTGGGGCATCGCACAGCGTAGCTCCTTCGAAGGCTGGTGACCTTGTTCACCGCTTGGTTCTTGGGAAGTCCTTGGGTCCTATGCGATGCGGTTCGTTCCATCGCTTGATCCCTTCCAGATAGGTAGCCCCCTCCCCCTCTCTAGCCAGGAGTGATGGGGCCGTCCCCGGTACGGGGTGCCTGGTTCCCAGCCATCTTGCTATTGGAGGAGTTGGTCGTGTCCATATTGTTGGTCCGTAACTGGCGGCCCTCAGTACCCGGGGTGTAAGACCCCGATAGGTAGCTTGCATGAAAGATGCCCATGTCTACAATTCTGGTCTAAATAGGCGGCAATTGATAACACAAGCACATCGTATTAGTGGATATGAGGAAGCACAATTCCTGGTTAGGATTGTTGTGGACAAATGTGTCCGTATTTTGGGAGCATTTCCATTTAACTATTGATTGTGCTATCATGATCAAGTGTTTGTCTCTATGTGTGCATTGCTCTTCAGTAATTATTACTGATTGGAGTTAAAATAATATACTGAGTGTGTGGTGTTCTTACTGAAATACAATATGGTGTTAGCCCTGCATTAATAATTGTTTAGTTTACCTCTTTGACCACCTATCGAACCCATCATCAGTTCTGATGGTTAGGCTAACTACAGTTTATATTGACCAAATAGTAGCTTTAAATTCAGGTATTCTTTTTTCTAGGAATGCAGTAGTGCGCGGGCATTCCCCAGTATAGTCATCGAATTGTCATTTGACAAATGAAACAGGTATTGTCATGTTTAAGCAGAATTGCTGAAACACTGTTTCCATCCATCGTACGTCCAACTAACAACTTCCAAAACAGACAGGAGGGTGCTTTTTTGCGCAAAAAAAAGCTAAGAAGCAGGTCCAAGAATGGAATTATTTCTGTGGCCCTACAGCTATGCTTAGCATATATATGCATTATGTGTAGTGATGGCCGCTGCGGTTGAACGGGCACGAACCTGCCAACGATCAGCAAGAGAGAGTTGTGGCACGAACATGCATATATAAGTAGTTAAATTCATCGAATTACGTTCCATTTATACATTTATCGGTGAACTGATAAATTTAGTTTAAATTCATTGGTGTCAATATTAACATACCTCCGTGTGACGGTGAGCGGGTGAGGTGGCTGGACACATCGTGGGCCGCCAGCCCCACCGCGTGCTCCGTCGCCACCGTGACCGTGGGAGCCATCGATCTCATATCTTTTGGATGGTACGTACTATACCTCTAGTTGGCTCGTGAGACGACGGCCGAGTCATTCCTTCTCCATAAGAGACGAGATCCTGGCTATATGTAGGCTTAGAGAAAATCAAGAAAAAATGGTGATCCACCAGCAGTAGTGCCACGTCCCACGCACGCAGCTATAACTTCATCCCATCTCCCTTTCCCTTTCTCGGTCTGATGACCATACCAGCGGGTTCCAGCACAAACAGTAATGTGAGTGTGACAATACGTTTGGTCCGCTTTACTCGTCTCCTCAACCCTAAAATAGATAGTACCTGATCCATGGGTGCATATCCACATATGTGGCAATCCAAAGTGTCAGCATTACCACACCACACCAGGGCAAACGGTTGATATGTCCATGAAGCTGAAGCACCTGGATTGGATGATATTTTGCACCCATTCTAGCTTGTTACACGCACTGTCGTTTGATGGTGTGGGGTGATGTTAGCGTCGGGAATCACCAACAGGCCGGAGTCGGGGAAGAAGAATGAAGAACAGAATTGGGGAGGAATGAGAGAAGAATGTATTTCAGGGAGAAAGTGTTTAACAGTTCTGTTACATCATAACTGACTCATCCTCTCAGCTCTCCATATTTAAGCACTCGGCGCGAGCACCTAACACGTGGGTTCAACCCGCCTTGGGCTTTAACCAGTTTGGGCCGTCATACTTCATGTTGGGCTTCTTGGGCCGGCAGCTCCTCCTGGGCAACTCCTTACTCAACTCTTGGCGCACAACTGCGGTATTGACATTCCTCCTCGCTTGAACGCCTGCTTGTCCCCAAGCAGGGTGATGTGGGAATTTCTGCTGTAGAGACTTGGCATCCTCCCAGGTGGCAAGATCAATAGGCCTACCAGACCACTTCACCAGCACTTGTTTAACCTGAGAAGAGCCTCGGGTGACAAACTTGGACTGAAGTATCTGGATAAGAACACGATGATGCAAAGGATGTGAAGGCAAATCAGAATGCACCACACCTTTGAAACCTGCAGCAAGATTGAGCTGTGTTACATGAATGACAGGATGGATTTGGCGGTTCTCAGACTGCTAGAGTCTGTAAGCAACATCTCCCACCTTCTCCAAAATACAGAAGGGGCTAAAATATTTGAAGCTCAACTTCTGATTAGCCCTGGGTATCACAGTTGATTGAACATAGGGCTGTAATTTCATATATACCACATCCCCAACTGAAAACTCTCTGACCTTCTTTTGTCAGCTTGGTGCTTCATCCTGGATTGAGCAAGAACCAAATGCTGATGAATCAGTTGGTTCATTGCAGCTCTTTCTGTGAGCCAGTCATCAAGGAGACTTTTAGCTGTAGGTGTGGGATCCAGACCCAACAAACGAGGCTGACAGCCAAATAAAGCTTCAAATGGAGATATACTCAAAGCTGGATGAAAACTAGTGTTGTACCAGAATTCTGCAACCGGCAGCCATTCCTTCCACTTCTTGGGACATGCATGAACAAAGCAACGCAAGAAGGTTTCCAAGCACTGATTAAGCCTCTCGGTTTGGCTGTCAGTTTGTGGGTGATATGAGGAGCTCATTTTCAATTCAACACCTGAGAGCTTAAACAAGGACTGACAAAAGGTACTTGTGAACATAGGGTCTCTATTAGAGATAATGGATGTAGGCAACCCATGCAGTACACCACTTGGAAGAACAAAGATGCCACTGAACTTGTAGTATAAGGGTGAGCAAGTGGGATGAAATGACCAAATTTTGTGAACTTGTCAATTACCACCAAGATGCAGGAGGCATTAGCAGACTTGGGAAGGCCCTCAATAAAATCCATGGATATTGTTTCTAAAGGTTCTGCTGGAACAGACAAGGGTTGAAGCTTGTCAGGGTAAGTGGATCGATCAGACTTAGACTACAGACACACTTGACACCTGGCCATAAACTTTTGAACATCTTGTCTCATACTCATGCATCACAGTAATCAACTGATTGTGAAAAGCTGGAGCATTGCCAATCAAGATCCTAGATTTGTACCTGAGGAGACCATTTTTAAGGTATAGTTGGAAGCAACTCCTGAATCCATAGACAACTTTACTAACATGTCTAGGGCAACAGGATCGGACTCATAACTAGCCTAAATAGAGGACAACCATTGAGGCCTTGCTACAGAAATGTAAGAAAGCTGAGCATTGTCATGCACCCTCCTGGATAGGGCATCTGCTACCCGATTTTCAGCAATTTTTTATATACCACCTTATACTGAAGTCCCCAAAGCTTGGTATGTTGCCAAGGGGTGTGCAACCTCTGCTCATTGAGTTTTGCCTAACTCTTGTGATCAATGTGAATAAAGAATTCAACCTGTTGCAGGTAAGCCCTCCATTGTTGCACAACCAGCAGAATAGCTATATATTCTTTCTCATAGGTTGAAAGGCCTCTTGGACTTCACACCCAAGGCATTGCTCAAGAATGCCAGAGGGTGGCCCCCTTGCATCAGAACTGCACCCACTACCCCATTGTTGGCATCAGTCTCTATGATGAATGGCTGCTCAAAATTAGGAAGAGCGAATATAGGAGCAGATACCAATGCTTGTTTTAGGGCAGCAAAAGTTGATTCATGCTCCTCTGTCCAAACATACACTGTATTTTTCTTAAGCAGGCTGGACAGAGGTCTGCTAATTACTCCAAAGTTCTTCACAAACTTCTTGCAATACTCAGCAAGCCCCAAGAAACTCCTGAGCTCCTTTACATTGTTTGGTGTTGGCCAAGCAACCACTACTGAGATTTTGCCTGTGTCACTAGCAACACCTTGTTGACTAATGACATGCCCAAGGTAAGGGATCTTGGTTTGGACAAAAGCACACTTGGGCAGTTTAACTTTCAATAGATCAGCTTGCAACAATTCCAATACTGAATACAGAGGACTAAGATGATCTTCAAAGGTTGCACTATACACAAGAATGTCATCGAAGAATACCAAGACACACTTTCCTCAAAAGGGAGCTAAGGTGGTATTCATTGCTTTTTGAAAGGTTCCAGGGGCACCAGTTATACCAAATGCCATTACCCTAAACTCAAAATGGTCCAAATGTGTCTGAAATGCAGTTTTGTACTCCTCACCCTACTGCAACCGAATTTGATGAAAGACTGCCCTAAGATTCAAACTAGAGAACCAATCAGCACCATGTAATTCATTTAAGAGTTCATCAATTCTGAGCACTGGATACTTGCACTTCATAGTCAAGGCATTGAGGTGCCTATAGTTGAGCTTCAACTTCATCTTTCATTGTAGGAGAAAACCTATATGGTCTGACATTGACAGGTTGAGCACCAAGAACCAATGGGATACTGTGATTACAGGGTCTATCAGGAGGGAGCTGAGTTGGCTCAGCAAACAAATTCTCAAATGTCTGCAATAAACATTGAATGGGAGCAAGCACTGAAGGAGAAGCATCTTTAGAATCAAACTCAGAAACTAGCAGTAGCTCCACCAGAGAAAATGCTGGCAATGAAGGATGAATTCCCTGTAACTGACAACTGGTGCCATTAAAATTTATGACCATCCACTTGTTAAGCCAATCAATTTGCATAGGACTGTAGGTCTACAACCAATCAACACCCAAGATCGCATCATAATAAGGCAATAATAGGAGCTTAATGTCAGAGATGAACTTGACCCCTTGTATTTCCTAGCTAGCCTGATGTAGCTCAAACTGGCACTGAATGATCTGACCATTAGCCACCTGGACATTGATGGGACTTGCAACCTTAGAAATACCAGCCAACTGGGGAGCGGACTTGGTTTTCAGAAATGAATTGGAGCTACCAAAGTCAATCAAGATGACAATTAGTTGACCTTGAATCAAGCTCTGGAATGTGAGGGTCTTGGAAGAGCTACCTGGAGCCAGGGCTTCCTGAGAAAGGAGCATAAACATCTAATCTTCTGTTCCATTATCCTCAGTACATCGATCACTTTCTAAATCAGTTAACATCTCCCAGATTTCCTGAATAGCATGCAAAGGAACTGTAGCAGCACACTTGTGGCCCTTCACCCATTTTTTTGCACAATAACGATAGAGCCCTCGAGCCATTCTATAGGCAGTAAGAGCTGCTACCTTGCGAGCAGCCTGAGCATCAGAACATTTTTGGTAGCAAGATTAGCAACATCGATAGACCCTGAATAAGTCTTGCCAACAGCTGCTAGTGGAGGAGGCAGGGTAGTGGCCTTGCTGAATCATTTGACTTGGGCCTGAATGAATAATCAACTTTCTTCAATTCACGGTGCCTGGCCATGTTAGCTTCTTCCTGCAATAGAGCAAGGTAGCATGCAGTATCTAGGTTGCAACGACGTTGAACAAGCATGATAGACTTTATATCATCTTTCAAGGCATCAACAAAACGTGCAGTATAATAACGATTATCAGAGGTGAAATGATCATAAGCTATCAATTGATCTATGAACTCGCTAAACAGATCAATATACTCCTGCATCCACCCAGACTATTTAATATGAAGCAATTGCCTAATGTGGGACTCATGCTGATCTCTATCGAACCTATCATGTATCCAACTGCAAAGCTCACTCCATGAGGTAGATCGTATATGATGGTGGACTAACTGCAACCACTTAGCGACCGATCCCTCCAAAAGCATAGTAGCTACCCTGACATTAGGAGCAACCATGTACATATTGAAATATTTTTCACACTTAGCCTACCACAACATAGGGTTATCCCCATCAAATTTTGGGAAGTGCAATTTAGGCAACTAACCCATATCGGCATGACTAGGAATATGCGACTGAGGCAGAAACCTAGATGGACCAGGATGGGGTGCAACACTAGGGTTGGGCAAGAAATTGGGCGGGGATGGAGTGGGATGGACCGTACCTGTGGCCGGATCATGGGTTTGAAGAGACACTCGTCCAAATCCTGAATCCCGATGGTTGGAGTCATCGCGGTGCCCATTAGGGCTATCGGCACCACCATCAGCCGTGGGGAGTGTGGCCGTCAATCTGATATGTAGAACACCAGGCTGGGAGGAGGTGGACATGGTGTTACCGTTGAAGTAGCTATTTATCTTGGAGAGTTTGAGCCTGATGGCAGAGATGGAGGACTCCACCTCAGGCTTCCACTTAGAGAAGGCCTTGTCAAAGGAAGCCCCAGTCTACTCCAGCGCGTCGACACAGGTGTCGCACTACCGGTCCGCTGAGGCGACCTCCTCCAGGCTCTTGGTGAAGGCGGCCTCATGAATGATGAACCCTTCCTTGATCTTAGCAAGAACCTGCTTGAATCCTTCCTCGAATAGGAGCTTGACGTTGGGGTCCATGACGTCAAAGATGGTCTTCTGCTGGTGATTGTAGTGGATGGGGTCCAGATCATCACAAGAATGTAGCCTCTGATACCAATTGTTAGTGTAGGGTATCGCCAACAGGCCAGAGTCGGGGAAGAAGAACGAAGAATAGAATTGGGGAGGAATCAGAGAAGAATGTATTCCAGGGAGAAAGTGTTTAACAGTTATGTTACATCATAACTGACTCATCCTCTCAGCTCTCCCTATTTAAGCACTCAGCGCAAGCGCCCAACACGTGGGTTCAACCCACCTTGGGCTTTAACTAGTTTGGGCCATCATATTTCATGTTGGGCTTCCTGGGCCAGGAGCTCCTCCTTGGCAACTCCTTGCTCAACTCTTGGCTCCCAGCGGCGGTACTGACAGGTGACCTTTTGGTCAGTGGCTTGTCAACATAAAGGGATAACGCATGATGAAAGGAACGAATTAAGCTACCAGGTTCACTCATTCAAATGTAGCCGATGAATGATGACTTGTGTGACGGAGGTCTTACTTCCCTAGCTCATTTTCATCATGTCTCGCTTTATCTTTCATATCTTGTGTTATTTAGGGCCCGTTTGGTTGGCACAGTTTATAATGATGCAACTTTTCTGATGGTTTTTTCACATAAGCCCTACCAAACGGCTTAGGCATAACCGCTTGGGTGCTAAATGTCACACCCAATTTTAAGGCCAAAGCTAGATGCTCGTCGTATGTGTGCACAGGATCAAGATTTTACACATACGACTAGAATTATAGCATTTCACATAAAACCAGTATCATAATCAGAGTATGCTTATAATAATAATATAATAGTATATTGTCTCATTACAACCAAGACATAGATACGACTCTCATGGAAATGCAGCACACCACAGGCAGTTGAGAGGTAGGAACTCT
>VSTD030000052.1:0-21419 GCA_008808055.3 Sporobolus alterniflorus | reverse complement strand
AACTCAAGATCATGAGTAGGGTAGTGCTCTTCATGGCGTCTCAACTGTCATGAGGAATATGAAATCACTCACCCTTCTTGCATTAGGACACATCCCAATCCAGTGCCAGAAGCATCACAATATACATTGAATTTCTTGGTGATGTCGGGCTGCGCTAGCACTGGTGATGTAGTTAATAACTTCTTCAATGCCTAGAATGCATCATCACAATCTTTGCTCCAGACATATTTGGTTCCCTTCTTCAAGAGCTCAGTAATTGGCTTTATGATATTGCAGAAGTTCGGAATGAACCTTCAATAATAGCCAGCCAATCCAAGAAAACGACGCAATTGAGTTATAGCTATTAGTGGCTTCCAATCCAACACATCTTGTACCTTCCTAGGGGTCCACCACAATTCCTTCTGGTGATATCACGTGACCCAAGAATGGCACTTCATCAATCTAGAACTCACACTTGCTGAACTTGGTGTATAACTGGTGCTCTCGTAGTCATTGATGCACGATACAAATGTGTTCTTCCTGTTCTTCGAGTACACCAAAATGTCATCAATGAACACCACAACAAACTTATCCAACTCGGGCATGAAAACTGAGTTCATGAGAAACATGAAGTATGCTAGTGCATTTGTCAATCTGAATGACATGACTAGATACTCATACATGCCATGTCTCATAGAGAAGGCTGTCTTAGGAATATCTTTGGTACGAATCTTGATTTGATGATACCCAGAGTGGAGATCAATCTTAGAGAACACTTGAGCTCCCGCTAATTGATCAAACAGAATGTCGATGCGGGGTAGTGGATACTTGTTCTTGATGGTGATGGCATTCAGCGGTCGATAATCCACACATAGAAGAAGCTCTTTGTCCTTTTTCGACACAAAAAAGGTTGGACAACCCCATGGTGTTGAACTTGGTCTGATGTAGCCTTTGTCTAGTAGGTCCTTTAGTTGGATCTTCAATTTTGCCAACTCATCCTGTGACATTTTGTACGGACTCCTAGCGATAGGAGTAGTACCATGCTGCAACTCTATCTTGAACTCAATGTCCCTCTCAGGAGGTATTCCTGACAAATCATCTAAAAAGACATCCGAAAACTCTCATACCACAAGTATTTTCTCTATATTCTTTGCCACGGTGTGGTGTATGGATGCCTTGAGGCGAACTACAACTAGGAGGTGTAGAGTAACCATGCCATATATTGGGGAATCTAAGTACACTAGTCGCCTCGCTATATCCAGAATAGCTTTATGCATCTTCATCCAACTCATTCCTAGAATGACATCTATCCCTTGCCCATCCAAGACAATGAGGTGGGTGGGGAACACTTGTCCAGCTAGCTCGAGCAGAACTTCTCTTGCTATTTGCTTAGCCACAACTCAGCCTCCAAGGGTACTGATCATGTAGGATGGCTTGGCAACTATAAGTGCCAGCTTTGCTCTCTTAGCACACATTGAACTCATGAAGTCATGTGAGGCTCCAGAATCAAATAGGATGATGATAGGACGCCCAAACAGTAAGAAAGTACCCGTGCGTACTTCTTCTCCTTCAGGAATATCCTCAATCGTGGTATGGTTGACACGGCCGCTTCTCGGTATTGGGGTCCTAAATTGGCCTCTCTGCTGAAATACTGTTGATGTTGGGAACCTTCGTACTTTACCCTTCTTGGGTTCAGGACATTGTCGAGCGAAATGCCTGACATGCCCACAATTGAAGCATGGGGCGCTGACTACTACAGTCTTCTACTGAGGTTCACAAGGTGATGCAGGCTGAGGTGACTGGACAGGTGTCTGGGGTAACACCTGTTGCTGCTGCGGCTGAGGTGGGTGATGACCCCACTATGGTGGTGGAAGTGCAACTCGTGACTTACCAGCTGATGGAGTGTAAACTAGGCGGTACTTTGGTGGAGCACCCTCAGTACTATCTTCCAAAGGTCCTAACAAGGCTCTCTTTCTCATCTTCTCTTCTTCCACCAATATGGCTTGGTAGAGACCCTCTTGGTCAATCACGACACTCACAAGAGCATCGAACGATAGGTCACGATATAGAACTAAGCGATCCTGAAGCTGGAGGCTCAGTCCATTTCTGAACAGGTCTGCCTTCTTCTCATTGGTATCAACATGATAACAACCATATTGTTGCAGGTAATTGAACTTTCTGATGTACTCATTCACACTGTCTGTCCCTTGCTATAGATGCAGGAATTTCCGTAGCTTGCGGTGCATGATTCCTGCTAAAATGTGGCGCTCGCAGAACGCCTTGCAAAACTCACTCCATGACACTTGGTGATTGTCCTGAAGAGCAGCGGTATACGTGGCCCACCAGGTAGTTACGGGACCATGGAGTTGTTGCACTGTGAATAAGGTCTTTTGGAGCTCTGAGCAGTGAAGCAGTCTGAACTTAGATTCATTTACTTGAAGCTAGTGGTTAGCCTCAAGCGGATCTGTCATCTCGGCAAACTCTGGAGCTTGTGTCACCAAGAAGTCAAAGTAGGAGGACTCTTGAGGCTATTTATGAGGCTGCAATTGTACTACTTGGCTCTCATTGATTGCTGCCAACCTTTGCACAATGGCATTTAACGGTGCCAGCAGTTGCTTGAGGCTCACCTATGCCAGTGGAGAGGGTGGAGGCACAGGTGGATGGAATGTCCCACGATGACGGGTTGATGACTCGGGGACATCATCATACACACTCTTGCCTAAGCGAGTTCGCACCATCTGCCACAAGGTAGTTCATACCATTAGAAAGGTGTAAAACGACATGAGACCTATGTAAGATTTCACAATGACTGGGAATTGATCATAATCCTTCACGAGGTTCGCTATGACTGTTTCACCTCGATCAGGAGCAGCATTAAGGAAAAATGACATTGGGACTGTTCTACGCAAAATTCGACCTGGAGTTGAACAGCAAAGTCGAAGAGAACTCTCCCAGGTTTCCAACGGTAATCTGCACACCCTCAAACGGTCAACGGTCTGGGCATAATGATTTTTTGAAAGATGACCGGTTTTGCTGAACACTGCATTTCTGGGCAGATTACAGCTCTGAAGGAAAAATAAATTCTGGGGCTGTTCATATGGGATTCTTCCCCTGAGTTGAGTACCAAACAGATGGAAAACTCTTTCAGATTTCCATTGGTTACTTATACATCCCCATCGGACCAACGGTTTGGAAGTTACGGAATTTTGCGCATCGACAAAACTGCTGAAACTGTTTGGGACAGATTAGCAGCTCAATCGAAACCACATTCCGAAGACTAGGCTAAACTGAAACTCTCGGACTTCCGAACACAATTCCGATAGATGACTCTCTCAGCTTCCTGATGGTTCATTTTATGACTCTAAACAGTCAGCGGTTTCCATGTTACGATTGTCGGAAGTTGGCCGGATTGCTGAAATTGAAACATTCTGGACAGGCCTGACCTTTCAGCAAGTCAGGTTTTTGGGCCAAAAAGGGGGTGAAACTTGCTGGGATTTGAATACAAGTTCTGAAGGAAACAAACTCAGCTTTCCAACGCCCACTAAAAACACGTTTCCAATAACCAGAGCAACAGTTACAGCTGTCTAAGCACAGCTCACATGTGGAGTTCGGTGGGTCGCTGAAAATCAGATTAGCAACGGTTTTGAGGTCTTACCATGGGTTCGAACAGTGAAGATTACATCTTCTATTCTTGCTTATTAGGTTTATTGATTATGTGACTTGATGATGCAACTCGTCCTAATTTCCCTCATCAAAAGAAAAGAAAAGATCCGCTATTGCGCAACATTCGGACACGGTGGCACAATGCTCTCAAACATCGTCGCTAACGATTTAACGCATGTTAGTGTACCTGCAGAAGATGGATAAAACATGCTCTTAGGTGGTCCAGCACTTTCGTGCCCACATCATGCCCCCAGCGGACCAGCACTTGCGTGCCCATCTCAAGCCCCTCACGGGCCATTGGTACTTTCATATCCACTTTAAAGTCCTATAAGCTAAGTATAAACAACAAAACTTTTATAAAAAAAGAAGCATACACAAGTCCTAATAGTTCTACTAAAACCACAAATAACAAAATAATCTCATAAACAAGAAAGCAGACTAACACACGACAATCACAGCATACCTTCATTGATGCAATTCCGTAGTTGCAATATGAACACATATGTTAGCTTGCCACCTTAAGAGACTACTATAGTTTTTATATGGGCTAAACGTCCTCACCATAAATGTAGTTGCGATTTTTAGATGCTTAGAATGTATGCTTAGCCCTGATCTGGCTCTGATACCAGCTATGACAGAACCACCTTAGAAACAAGAGGTCCGTCTTCTAGGATCCAAATTGGGTGATTCTCGACGAAGCAAAAATGTGAAACACACAAACAAAGCATATAAAGACAAGATTAAATTAGAAATTATATTATTACATCTTTGTTTAAGGATTACAAGATAAGAAAGCAGAAGGTGCTTCAAAAGATAGAATATTTGTGGATGTGTAGCATTTCAGCGAAAACGTTACTCGACGACGTAAGGGCATTCATCTCGCCCTAGTGGTGAAGACCTTCTTTGACAACTCTACACCTATGATGGGCTCCAGCACAGAATCTAACACTCAAAGTCTGGACTTCCCACTGACGGTAGTCAAAGGCATCACCAGAAAAGAGAGAGAGAGAGAGAGAGAAACCTGCACACAACAGTTAAAGCAAAGCTCGAGCGACTATGCTCATTAAAACTGACCCATCGGGACCAAGTGATCCGATTTGTAGACATGCAAGGCTTCAAATGGTAAAGAGTTATAAGCCTATAGCAACTAGCATTAATCACCTTAAATCAAGTTTTAGACATATTAAGGTACTTAACATCATAGATTTACATCCTATACTAAGCATGCAAGTATTATCAAACAACATTTGATATATGTAATTATTATCATCAATATCCATCTCATAAGCCATGTGAATCATAAATGAAGTTTAATTACTATGTTTGGATGTGGTGGCAAGTCATCACTCATATCTAAGAGTGTCGTGGAGATTCAAAACAATATACACCTTGCAAGGGAAAAACCTAACAACACGACATACACACAATCTCTAGGACCTTACGTATGGCTACCTTTGGCTAAGTCCCTCCGAGGTCGAAATTGCTCCTCTGCACTCAGGATCAAATCTTGGTTCCACAGTGATCGCCCGGCCTGGCCGTCATCCTAGGCTACCTCATTCTCCCTCCAACAACCACCATAGAGTAGCGGTTACGGTTCGACCAAGCAGTTACAGAAGCTACTAGGTTTACTGGACCCCATAAATCAAGCATGCGTCAGTACTGTTCAATACTTGCTCATCGAGGCCCAACACGATGTGGTCCTTAATCGACATAGGTGAGGGCTACCATAGCGGAGCCCTGAATATCTTCTTATCCTCTCCCCGACCTTCCCATCCGGTGATACCCCACTTGCAATCCCTTAATTTCCTCACCCAGTCTTAGATTAAGGTACTTATCAACTTTATAATCAACCACTCTAACCAATAATGATCAAAGTCCTGTTTACTAAGCATAGCCATTCTAACGGCCATCCACTCGACTTCTACCATGATCCTGTTTACTAAGCATAGCCATTCTAACGGATTTCCACCACAATAGTATCAAGGATAACCTGGAAAGAGTTGCAATGCATTTTTAGGGTTTCAATAAACTCTTATAACATAAATGCATAAGTCATTATAAAGTAAATATAGTTATAAAGCAAAATCCTGATGGGGTAGTATGCACCGGTCCTTGCCTTTGTTTAAAATAGAAAAGAGTTAGTCGCGAGCTTCACGAATGTTGACCCCCAAAGCTCTTGGCTCAAAATCTTCTTGAGTGATGCCGCAAGCAAACCTATGGTGACCGTAAGCTTTAGGATCTACGATCGGGATATAATCCACGAACCGGTATGCCGGATATGGCGGCGTGGCCATAGCCGCAAGGCGGCACCATTGTCGGCTCTCGCCGGAGCAGTGGAACTCAGCCAACGCAGTGCTACGCATGACGGTGAGTGGAGGAAAACAATGCTATGGCAAAACATGACCTTACCTAGGGTTTTAAGAGCTGGGACTGGCGGCTGCTAGGCTTCGTGGTGGTGATCTCCGCCTCGGCTCAATGATGCACGGTGAAGATGACGTTCGGGTGACCCTTCGACTGTGGCAATGAGTGGGGTAGCTCAGTGGGATGGGGGGAGGGGGCTTTGGCGGTCCTCCTTGGCTTTGTGGCAAAGCTTGGTCGGCTGTGGTTTGGCGCAGCATCGGCGGCGGGTTAGAGAAGAAGATGGCGACGGCTTTGGTGCTCCAAAGGGGGGGGCGCCGGGTGGGGCTTTTATAAGGGACCAACTCAGTGGTGTTGTGCAAGGAATACTCCACTGATTCTATCTCTAATTCGCACCTTATCTCAAGGATTTTCGGTTGGATTCAAAGAAGGGGGGAAATCTTCATCGATTACAATTTGGGTCGATTCAAGTAATGATCGGCGTGACTTCAACTCAGGGTAGGGTCTACAATTCGGGGTAGGGGGGCTACAGGCGACGCGGTGCAGCGCAAAGGCGGCACGATGATGGCCGACTGCAGATGGCTGGCGACTGATGAGTCTGGTTGCCTTGGTCGGGGTTAACCCGCGTTAACCTTACACGAGTCCGGGTAAGGGCGGTCGGGTTGGTCCCGTGTTGGACTGGCGCTAGTGGGCTAGAATCAAGGCAGTCGGGCTACACTAAAAAGAAAAGAAAAGAAGAGAAAGGTGGGTCGCGACAGATTCGGCCCAGAAGAGATTTTAAAATTTAAAAACCTTTTCTATTTCCTATTCCAATTATATTTCGAATTCAAACCAATTTAAAACCTAAGGACTAAAACAATTCAAAATAAAATGCAGGTGGCATGAAAATGCAACAAATAATTATATAAATCCTAAATTAATTTAATAATTTAGAAAATAATATTTTGCCTAAATAAATTTGAATCTAGTTCTAAAATCTAAACAAAAATTTTAATATTTCAAGAAAAAGTTTTAAAATTTAGTGAATTTTAGTCATATTCCAAAATTTGAAATTTTATGGTGTGACAAGACTATCCCCCTTAACAGGAATCTCACCCTGAGATTCTATGGAGCAGAAAAGAAAAGATAGCAAGTTATCGTTAGGACAGAATAGAACTGACGAGAGATGTACCAGACATCATGGTTGGGGCGTTCTGAGCTTCCTCCATAGTTACTTGACTCACCCTTTCTCCAACATAGTTTTGTTGCACCTGGGTCAGGATAGAGCTTCCATTGCAGTTGGGTGGTGGTGATGAAGTAGCTGCCGATGTTAGAGGACGATGTGCATGTGGGTTGGGGCACGAGTTAGTAAAGTGACCCTTCTGTCCACAATTATAGTACTTCTTGTCTGCTAGGGTTTGGATCACATCCTGGTCGGTCGGGGTCCTTTGCACAATCTGATTCCTAGTATTTGGAGCTTGAAGGAGGTTGGGGCATGGAATCATCTGCCTTTGTGGGGTGACAAATCCATGTCCAGTCAGTTGAGGCATCTGTTGAGAACTATCTGCTTGGAGTTGGTTCTCTATTGAGTCTGCCACTCCTACTTGCGCTTGGATGACAGTATTCCTCTCCTGTTCTCAAGTACAAGGGCCTTGTTTACCATGGTCTGAAAGTTCTCAAAGTCATGTGCTTCCAAAGCATAGGCAAGTCCATCATCCAAACCATTAAGGAAACACTCTTGCTTCTTCTCGTTGGTGTCCACGTCGTTGGGAGCGTAGCGGGAAAGCTGTGTGAAACAAGTGATGTACTCGCTCACTGTGATGGATCCTTTCTTCAGATCCTGAAACTCCTTCTTAAGATTGATTACACCTTGCGGTGCATGATGAGATCGGAAAGCCATCTTGAACTCATTCTAGTTGATGGTGTCAGATTCTTCATGAGCTTCTACATGGGCATCCCACCAATCAGCTACGGGGCCCACAAGCTGGTGCGGAGACAATAGGACCTTCTCCCTGTGGTTGCACTGCAAAACTTGAAGCTTCTTCTCTACAGTCTTGAGCCAGTCATCGGTGTCCATCGGTTACATGGAGTGAGAAAAGGTTGGTGGCTTGGTCCTTTGGAATTCTCCAAGCTTGTCTCTCTGGTGCGGCTGCGGTGCCTACTGATTGCGCTACATGTTGACCATGGTCTGTTGCATGGTTTTGAGCATTTGAGCTTGCATCACCAAAACTTGCTCTAGGGTTGGTCGGGGCAGTGGGTTGGCAGTGTTGTTGTTCTCTGATTGTGCTGCATGTTGACCATGGTCTGTTGCATGGTTTTAAGCATTTGAGCTTGCATCACCAAAACTTGCTCTAGGGTTGGATGGGGCAGCGGATTGGAATCATTTTGGTCCTTTGGAATTCTTAGCATTGGCATTGCGGTTCCTTGGGTTGGCCATCTGAAGAATAGATGATATAAGCAAGAAAGGGGGTGGTGGAGAGAGAGGACAAAAATAACAATGGATAAAGAGATACCCCACTAAGATTTTATTATATAATCATAAGGGTTGTGTGTGTAAGATATACCTTACATTCACGCTAGCATTTAAGCAAAGATGCAAAGGAAACATTTTCACACCATGCAAAGACAATCTATCCTCATGTAGCGGCATAGCGATTACAAGAGACTCGATAAAACTAGTCAAACCTATTAGCTTATTCTCCTAACTTAACACAATAACGCTAAACCAAAATGATTCCAATCCATGAGTAACCACTCCTAGTCATCATCATTGTTGGGAATGACATAGACTGGGAGTGCGCAAGTAGCCATCTTGTGAGGTGGTGAAGCAGGAGTGAACTCTTTTGCCTCTTCCTCGAAAAGTGTTTCCAAGTCTTGTGGACAATGACGTTTCAGCTTCCAAATAGTCTTCATTGCCTCCTCATACTTGTCTTGCCAGCATTCCACTTCTTCTGTAGCGGAGTCTAGTTCCTTGGTGAGCGCAGTGGTAAGTTCCACTTGCTTCTTGAGCTTGAAGTTCCTTGAGCCGGGTATAGGCTCCACATGGATGTAGGTAGGCCCACTAGCTCGTTGGGGGGGGGGAATGGGAATACTCTGTTCCATCCTAGAGTTTGCGATGGCGTGAATGAGTGACCATGTAGACTTAGCGGTCGGCATCATGAATTCTAGCGTAAAAGGTGCGTCTTGGAGCGATGGCTGCATGGATCTTCTCGACCTCAAAAATCCCTCTGAGGGGCTTAGGGTGAAGATATAGACTTGAACATGCCATACGGGTTCGAAGCCTCCATACGTCACTTGCGTCCCATAATACTTCGATTGCTTCTAGTATCCCAATTCTTGCAACATCTTCTAGAGCATTTTGGGGATCTTGCCATCATTACTTCCATCATGCTGGAACTAGCAAACATCCCGATACGGAAGGTGAATCTTTGATGAGTTTGCTTCTCCTTCTTGATCCATCTCTAGTGTAATAGGGCTATGCACTATCGCACATGCCAACAGAAAGTCACCACTGGTGTGATGAGAAATGGTCTTTATGTGTGCCATCTAGAGAGGATTGAAAATATTAGGAAAAAGATAAGAATGGATGCACAACCAAAATGGAGGTGCTGAAAGGAGCAAGATAGCAACCAAGATGAGAAGCACACTAGAGATTTTGATGAGAGATAGAGTAAAAATAGTTTTGGTTTGAAAATAACCATTAAAATATGAGTCTTCTAACTAGGCTAGCATTCCTACGGTTGACCTGGCTCTGATGCCACTCTGTCACAGTCAATTTTAAGGCCAAACTAAATGCTCATAGTATGTGTGCCCAGGAATCAAGTTTCCACACATACCATATAGAAAATGGATATAGAATAACCAATGTCACAATATATAGTATTTATTAGACAAATAATGTCTTACAAAAGACTAAGTCGAACACTCTTGAAACACAGCAGCGGAAAGACATCATAACTCCACAGGCAATCGACCAGGGGTAATTGCTCACCTAGAACTCCTCATCGAAGTATTCCAAATCTTCTCCAGCTTTTGAGCAGTAGTTTAGCAAGGTTTAGTACACTTATGGTTGGTACTCAGTAAGTGTGGGAAAATATGATATGTAGGCCATAATAACAAGGATAAAGTTGTAATAAGGCTGAATGTAGAAAAGCACCTATACTTGACTCATTGATTATTAACACCTAAATATCCCAAATTAAGTATAATGTGTCCATAGAGGGTATTGTCCCACAGAGGACAAGAGCTAACACAGAGGCCCCTCTTGCACCACGCGGTTTATGAGTACCCCATGTACCCTTCCCCACACCATCAAGCAAGACACACTTCCTGAAGCAATCCTAATTAGTAAGCAACTCATTCCATACCGGACACGTGGCCGCACGTGTTGTCCCAGGGGTCTACTCCTAAGAACCGGTCCTTACCAGATTCGAGCAAGACTAACCACATCTCCTGAAGGACTTAATCATCTCCACCATTCCAAACCTTGCTCAAACCACAACATCGAACCTTACCACAGTCAACTCACATCATAACAGATGAAAGACAAAAACTCTCAATAATAAATCACAAACCAAACACAACATCATAAAAGATGGAAGACTTGTATGACAACTCATGACTGCTAGGCTAAGCAATTCTATCAACCATAAATCTCAATCATAAAGGTATTCTAGGTATAGGTAATGAAATTAATGCATGCAAATGTGTAACTAGAGGGAGAAAAAATATAACATCAACATGGTCAAGGGACACTTGCCTTGCTCTCCCACTTGCTACTGCTCAAAGTCTTGTTCTTCAATATCCTGAAGGTTTCCATAGATCACATCATCTAAAAATAAACGACTAGAAAATAAATAATATAAGCAATAAATAAAACAGTACATCAAACATGGCCTAAATACTGACAAATAGTACTAAAAGATTTTACTCGTCGCTACAAATGTGTGAGCACGAGAATCGCTTGAATCGGAGCTACGGTTAAAAAGTTATGATGGTTTAAAGTTAACATATCTAAAAGTAATTAAGATAAATAAGGCATGAACCTAGTGTAATTATAAAAAGTTATACGCAGACCTAAATGTAAAATTACAGGGCTAAAATATAATTTTTAAAAAGTTTGGGGTGTTTTTGTAAAATTTCAGGGACCAAAACATGAATAAAATAAAATGGAAGGGTCTAACAACAAAAATATAGGACCCTGAGGGTTTTTCAAAATTTCAGAATTATAAAAAGGTATAGAAAATAAAAGGAGAGGCCTTAGTGTAAAATTGTTTTCAAAAATAAATTCTAGAATTATTTCTCTATAGAAAAACAATTAGGAAAATAATTAATTAAAAGCTTAGGGGTTTGACTGCAAAAATCCAAGGGTTTATTGAATTCTAGAATTAATTTTCCAAAGAAAAACCCATGGAATAGGACTATGGCACGATGGACCGTGTCCACACGGCTGGCTCAAGGGGTCTACGGTGCCTTCATTAAACACCAGTCCTCGAATCGGTGATCTACAACTTGGATTTAAAATCGCAAAGAGGTAAGTTACGTTCTAATCATGATGGTAGGCTTTAGGATCTACGGTCGGCATATAATCCACGAACCGGTATGTCGGGTACGGTGGCGCGGCCCGGCATGTGGTGACACCATCGTCGGCTCTCGCCAGAGCGGTGAAACTTAGCCTATGCAGCGGTACACACGATGATGCATGGCAGAAAATGATAAGGTGGCAAAACACGCATTTCCTGGGGTTTGAAGAGCTCGGACTAGCCGCCGCTAGGCTTCGCAGTGGTGACCTCCTCCTCGCATCAATGATGCACGATGAAGACGATGTTCTGGTGATCCCTCGGTCGTGGCAATGAGCGAGGCAACACCGGGGGGCTTAAACGATCCTCCTTGGCTTGGTGGCGGAGCTCGAGCGGTTGTGGTTTGGTGCGGCGTCAGTGGCGGGTCAGCGAAGAAGATGGCGGTGGCTTTGGTGGTCCAAGGGGGGTCACCGGGTGGAGCTTTTATAGGGGAGCAACTCAGGCGTGTTGCGCAAGGACTACTCCACCAATTCTATTTCCAATTCGCATGCTATCTCAAGGATTTTTGGTTGGATTCGAAGAAGGGGGAAAAATCTTGATCAGTTACAATTTGGGTAGATTCAAGTAAAGTCTGATGCGGCTTTTACTTGCGGCGGGGTCCACAGTTCGAGGGCTATGGACAACGCGGTGCAACACAGAGGCGGCACTGCGGCGGCCGGTGGCAGATGGCTAGCGACGGTCGGGTCGGGTTGCCCTGGCCGGGGTTAACTAGGGTTAACCTTGCGCGAGTGTGAGTTGGGTGACCGGGTAAGGGCGGCCAGGTTGGACCCACATTGGGCTGGCACTGGTGGGCCAGAATCAAGGCAGCTGGGCTGTGCTAAAACGAAAAAAAGAGAAGAGAAAGGTGGTCCGCATCAGGTTCGGCCTAGAAGAGATTTTGAATTTTAAAAACCGTTTCTATTTCCTATTCCAATTATATTTTGAATTCAAATGAATTCTAAATTAATTTAAAACCTAAGCACTCAAACATTTCAAAATAAAATGTAGGCGACATGAAAATGCAACAACCAATTACATAAATCCTTAATTAATTTAATAATTTAGAAAATAGTATTTTGCCTAAATAAATTTGATTCTACTTCTAAAATCTAAATGAAAATTTTAATCTATTAGGATTTTTTTAAAAATTTAGTTAATTTTAATCACATTCCAATTTTTGAAATTTTGGGGTGTGACAGTTATTCCCTGTGAGGAATCTATGGAATGAAATGTTCAACAGAGTTGTACTTAGTACTTTTGCTATTGTATCACTCTTCTTGCTTACTATGTTATATAAAGATGGGCATTGTTGTTGGAAGCTGATATTTCCTAACCATTTGTCTTCTCAAAATTTGATTTGGTTTCCATTGTTTAAATGGAATGAAACCAAATCTGAGAAAATTTGGTTGGCCATTCATTAGGCTGGCCCAAAGTTGTGAAAGACCCAATTTCTTTTGAGCTTTGACTATTGTTTATTTTGTGAGATATTTCTTTCTTATGACTGTCTGCCACAGTGTCCATCCTCATTGATTAAATTAAACAACAACTTGCTAAGTAAGCATTGGTTTTGGATCTCAACGTTATTTATACCTAATCCTCCTTGGTTCTTTGGTTGGCATATTATACTCCACTTTGTAAGTATATATTTCTTTCTCTGGCTGTCATTCTTCCAGAAACACTGTGACCTATTGTAATATATTTTCTCGAGGACCCCTTTTGGCACTTAAAAAAATGAGAGCATAAACATTGGCAGACTAGTGAGGACTAAGTTGACCCCCTATAAAAGGTATCTACATTTCCAACTACTTAATTTCTTTTCTATTTTCTCCTCGATAATTTTCTAGTCGCTATTATTAAGTTTTCTGTAATGCATCGGAATTGCTAAGTATCTGAAAGGATATGAGCCTTTTTTGCATCCAAAAAGTTGTTCATATTGCAACTCATGATCCTTGGCTTGACCAAAATAGAAGATTTTAGTTTTATGGAAATTAATTTTGAGACTAGACAATTCTTCAAAAGCAGTGAGTAGTAGCTTCATGTTCCTTGCGTGGTCAAAATTATGGTCCATGAAAAGTATCATGTCATTTGCGTACTATAGGATAGATAGACCATCATCAATTATGTGTGAGATTACCCCTAATATTTTTCCTTCTGTTTTAGCCCTATTGATCAGAATTGCTAACATGTCAACGACTATGATAAAAGGATTGGAGATAATGGGTCTCCTTACCTCACTCCCTTTCTTGTTTGGAGATTTGGACCGAGTTGATCATTAATTTTTCTGCCAACATGACCCCCTTCCATGAAAGATGCTATCCACTTGCACCAAGTGGGAGAAAAGCATTTCATTTGTAGCATTTGTTGTACAAATGAGAAATGAATCTTGTCATATGCCTTTTCAAAGTCTATTTTGAAAATTACTCCATCTTGTTTTTTCCTATGCATTTCATGAATTGTTTCATGGAGGACTATCACTCCTTCCATTATATTCCATCCCGACAGGAACACAATTTGAGTTGGACTAATAACCTTTTTAGAGACCTCTGTTACTCTTTTCATTGCTACTTCAGTAAAAAAAATAAGCTAACATTTAACAAATAATTAGGTATGTATTGTTGTATCGTTATTGCTTCTCTGCATTTGGGCATTAGGATTAGAGTGCCAAAATTCAGACTGTATAGAGGGAGGTTGCACTTAAGGAAATCCATGAATAAAGCCATGAGGTCTTTTTTTATTATGTCCCAGCATGCTTGATAGAACTCAGCTGGGAATCCATCCGAACCTGAAGCTTTATTATGGTCCATTTGAATGACAGCTCTCGGAAGAGAAGGTTGCACTAGAAATTCATTTTCTAACTCAGAGACTTGAGGAATATCATCTTCTCGGGACTCATCTAGAGAAATCATGTTCTCAGATGGACCGGATAGATCTTTGTAATATGTGGTAATATGCTGTTTTAATGCAGCGTCACCTTCTATTATTCTATCTGGTGTTGGAATCACCCTCCAATAATTTCTTTTATCTCTTTGATACCATTTTATTTCCTCCTCCCTTAACAATTCGGCGAGTCTGTTATTCAAATATTGTTTGAGATCTATCTCGTTTGGTGCAAGTGGTGAATTCTCTGCTTTTTTGTCCAACTCATCTAGGGTGTTCAGAATGCTCTTTTTCTTTTTTATATTGACCACTAGTGTATTTAGCCCAACCTCTCAGATTGCCTTACTCTATGGATATTTCCTTGCCATTGTTCCATAGGGATTTCAACTGAGGCATAATTTGACCATATTTCTCTTATCTTATCTATGAAGCCATCCCTTAGCAGCCATCCCCAGTTTCAAATTTGAACAAGGGTTATGTGCCTCGTGATGTATTTGCACCTGAGTTTAGTAAGAGGGGCGTACGGTCTAAAATTTCTCTAGGTAAGGCCCGGACCATAGATAAAGGAAAGTTTTCTTCCCACTCCGTTGTCATTATATTCGGTCTAATTTTTCAAAGATTGGTACTGTCAGGTTATTTGCCAGACATTTCGAGTTCCCTATTTAAACCATCAATGATGGCGTTGAATAGGAACGACCAACAATCATTGTAATAGTCATTCTTTTTTTATGGGTGTCTCAAAATGTTATAATCACCGTCTATCAATAGCGGAAGATTTTCATGGCTGCATGTGTTCACCAGTTCCGCTAGGAACTTTTCCTTATGTTCATTTTGAGCTGGTCCGTATAATACTGCTAGGGCCCACTTATAATCATCGGATTTATTGCATAGATGAAATTTGATGTAATACTCGCCCTCATCTATTGCACCAATATCAAAACTCTGTAGGTCTATGCCTAGTAACATCCCTCCTGATCTACCGACAAGAGCTTTGGAATGCCAGAGATAATCTCTTTCTACACATGTTTTTGACAAATCTAGACCCAAAATCACTCCGTCCGGTTTCAGATAGAGCAATGAAGCTTAGGTTGTGTTTCTTTGTTAAATCACTTATGAATTTATGTTTTTAGGGTCTTTTAACCAATTGGTGTTCCAAAAGATCCCTTTCATTTTGGACTACGGGTTGTATGATTTTTTTTGTTTGATCTCTTTGTTACTTTAGAAAAGGAAGAAGATGATTTGGTTTTTGGAGTAGTATTGCCATCCATAGGATAAGTACTACCCAAATCCATCACCTCATCCATAGTGTCGCTACATATAGAGTTCAAAATCAGTTTATCAACCACCTCTTCCTCTAACATTTCTTTTTCTTCATTATCAAATACCGGACATATTGGATCAGCACAAGTTTCTTTCTTTAATCGCACTAATTCCATGTCAATAAGATTGCTACTGAGGAAGTAATAGAAACACTATAATGGCCTAAACAAAAACCTATGTCCTCTAGGATGTGACTAACATGCTCGTTAGTAAAATGTAAGAAAGAATTTTCTGAAGGTTGGTTACCTTGTTTCGGAGGTGTCCATGTTCCGAGCTGCTTTCATCCTCTCGGCTCGCTCTAGACTTGGTTGGTCAGAACTGTCTGCCTGTCACTTGCTCCTTCAGGATGGAGTGGAAGCTTCGGGTACTGCTGCCATCGCTGCTGCCTGGACAGTGGCTGATGCAACACCCTATTTTTGCAAAGAATAAAGATCCCAGGAAGTATTTATTTAATAAAAAAAATATGTTTATTGCATTCATGTTGCTGCATGTTTTATTTTGTATTGATGTGTACTATTATATTTTATTATGCGAGTAGAAGTCGTTTGAAATTCAAATCCGATTCATATTAAAAAAATTGGTTTGTTTTATCAAAGCATTTGAAAAATAAAAAGTTTTCCTATTCTTCTTGGCCTTGGGCCAAATCTTTGTTTCCTCTCCAAGCTGACCCGGCTAGCCCTTCCCTCCTCTCCATTTCGCATGGCCCAACAAGTCACCGGCCAGCATGATGGAGCCCAGCCAAACCAACAGCGCTGACCGGGGTCAGCGACCAGGGCGAGTGCGTCTCAAACTCGCACCGAGCAGGGCATTCTCCCCCTTTCTGATTAATCCTAACCAAATCGCGTTTGAGTCAAATTGAAGATCAAAACTGCTTCATGATCGTATCCTCTTCGAGATAGGGCCAAAACCCTAATATATAGATGTCGGTATTGCCCAACTTTTCGTCCGCATCAAGTCAAAACCTAGAACCCTAGGCGAGCTGCGAGTGCATCGATCCACCGTCTCTCGAAGCAAGTGAAGTCGGAAAGGAGCATGAGGAGGATGCGAGGGATCTTATGGACCGCTTATTGGAGCCGGAGGAGCTTAGGAGGAGCCACCCACTGCCGTTGAAGATCAGGAACACCAAGCCACCATTGTGCACCACCTTCCAGTCCCCGCTGCTGCACAAGATCACCCTAGGTGAGTTCCCCGAGCTGCACTGCCCGTGTAGGAGGAAACCGCGTAGAGAAAAACCCACCGGAGCCGCCTAGCTTCGGTGAGCCATGCCGCACCGCCGCTTGCTGACGCGCCACCGCCGCCGGTCACTGGTGAGACGCTCCTAGCCATCCAATCCAAAACCAGCGGTGGAGATTAGAAGCGGCGTACCCCTTCAATCTCATTAAATCCAAGCCATTTGTTTTGTTTTCTGCAGCCAAGATTAGACCTTGAGTTACCCCTTTGCCGATTTGATTTGAGCCGCTGATCCAAGGACCAACGACCGACGTTCAATGAGCCGGTAGACTTTGTGGACCGACGCCTGTGGACCTGGTCCTTGATGCCGTGAGCCCGATCTACGCCTTTTTCTTTGGAAAAATAATTCATAAATCCTAGGAAATCCTAGGGTCCTATATTTTTGTAGAAAAGCCCCTCTCTTTTATTTTAATTATGTTTTAGTCACTACAATTTTACAAAAACTATCTTGAACTTTTCTAAAATTATATTTTGGTCCCTATAATTTTGCATTTATGTCCCTATATAATTTTTATATTTACAATTAGGTCCCTGCTTATTTAATCTTAATTATCTTTTAGATCCGCTAACTTTAAACCTTCATAACTTCTTAACCCTAGCTTCGATTTAAGAGATTTTTGCGCTCATGCATTCCTAGCGATGAGCATAATGTTTTGGTACTGTTTGTTTAGACTTTAGGTATTGTTTGATGTACTATTTTTATTGATTTGCTTGTATTGCTTGTTTCCGATCGCTATCGTTAGTTGTTGACGACTTCGAGAATCTATAGGAGCTTGAAGACCAAGAGTTTGAGTAGCAGCTGGCGAGGAATCCAGGCATGTGACCCTTGACCATGTTGAACCTATATGCTTTCTTCCAATAGTTCAAACATTGGCCTGCATGCTAGAATTGGATTTCCTAAGCATTCATACCTTTAGGATTTGGGTTTCCTTACTTGGATAATTTTGCATAGTGCTGTAGTCTTGAGTGTCGTGCAAGTCTTCCATCTTTATGATGTTGAGTATGGCTTGTGCACTAGTGTGAGAGTTATGGTCTTCCATCCATCGAGATGTGAGTTGACTGTGATGAGGATCGATGCTGTGGTTTGAGCAAATGATTTGAATGGTGGAAATTGATAAGACCGTCAGGGTATGTGATTACTCAAATATGCTAAGGACCAAATCTTTGGAGTAGACACCCCAGGACAACATGTGCTGCCACATGTTCGGTATGTAATGGCTTGCTTACTAACTAGGAATACTATGCGTAGTGTGTTTTGCTCGGAGGAGTGGGAAATGGCATGGTGTTTCACCTAGGCCCACATGGTGCATGAGGGGCCTGTGGGGGAAACCTTAGCACTGCAAGCGGGGCCTGTGTGGGAAATCATAGCAAAGCATAACATACTCATGTAGTAGACCTTAGTAATGGCATGTAGTGATCTCTGGGCCATACAACAAAGAAAGTGTAAAGAATGGCAAATCGTAGGTTTTCTAGTCGCTTAGTTAGCGATGAAATCACTATTCATGGGTACAAGGCGCTAACATTTGCAAAGTGTATAACTGCCATGATAGTCATGCTTACGGTTACAAGCGGTCTGAGATCCTCTCTACATTAGATGGTTGGGTGTTGGATGGTTGGTCATGGTTTTGGTTTAGCTATGTGGAGCTATGTAATCTATAGAACCTTTTATGGATCATGATGTGTGGTAATTTTTAGTTCAACTTAATTTGGGTAGCATTAGCCTGCAACTACAACGTAGTAAATAGGTGCAAATAACTTGTGAGTCAAGTATAGGTGCAATTCTGCTTTTAGTCGTACTACTGTTTTACCTTGTTATTATACCCAGCATATCATTTATTCCTGCACTTCCTGAGTACCAACCATAAGTGTACTCAACCTTACTATTTTCCCCTCCTACTCAAATCTGCTGCTTAGAAAATGAAGATGGTGTGAAATTCTTCGACGAGGAGTTCTAGACTTGCGCTGTCCCAGTTGCATATTGTCGTGGATTATGGAGCCTTCCACTGTTCTACTTCCACAAGAGAGCCATTTAGTTTTTTGAAAGACATTATTTATATAATAAGTATAGTTTATTCATGATATTTGACATTACTATGAACACTTTTGTCCATGTGTTTGGAATAAAAATGTTCCTGGACACACATGCGATGAATATTTGGTTTTGGCATAAAACCGGGTATGACAACTGATGATGTTGTGGGCACACTGATGGTTTTGGCACTCATCTGCCTCTCGTTTTTGCATGATACTGTTTCCTTCAATATATTTTTCAGCAAGGTGCTGCTCATCTTCTCCAAACTCTATATCTTTTGTTTCATCATTTGTCACCAATTCTATTGCTGGAACTTTATAGATGGTTCCTTTACCTCCCTAGACCTCATGGCTCCCCTTGTTATGGCTGCTGAATTTAGCATTTTCACCACCATTGTCTGCCTTTCGCTCTGGCTGCATATCATGTGTTTTTATCACTGTTCATATCCTCTGTGCCATCATCCTCCCAGTTATTTCCACCACTGTCATCCATGTCCATCAGCTCTGGTTTGTCCAACCCCTCTTCTGGTTCCACTCAGAAAGTGGTGCTCATAAATGTAATCGCCAATCACACCATCCACCAAATTTGGTATGAGTGAAGGGTCAAGAATGAGTACCTGTAATCTGGACTGTTCAAAGGCGTGAGTGAACCTCATGTCCACATCCTTAGTAACTCCAAGGATAGTGCTAATCACCCATATCGTGGGAAAATCCCGTAGCTCCTCTAGTAGGCCGGTCATTTGTACCCACACTTTTCTCATAACTTTCTTAAATTTAAAACCACCATCCCCTTCTATGATCATTGCTGCCTTGTGGTCCTTTGTACCATGCCCAACTCAATCATGCATTGCAGATGACTCCTCAACTACTCTGATTAGTGCTGCATTTGTGTCACCTTTGTTCTTTATTGGTACTGCATGGGGGATGTAGTAAAAGCCTAGTCCATCTACTGCATACCTGCAAGTCATGGCATATGACTTGATAGTTTTTTTGTATAATGGACAGCAAGCTTTAACATGGGCATTGCTTTCACATATCTCGCAAGAGAGCTGCATAACACATTCTTCCTTGGGATGTCCTTTAGTGAGACACTGAAAGCAATAAGGAGGTTTGATACCTGGGTTTCCCCTTGCTTCTCCTTGGGCTGATGACTCTGGCACATCAGGTGTTCCTGTTGCCATTTTCCCTTCGGTCTTCGTGTCCTCTCCTTCTGCAGTTTTTGCCTGTGATGTGCCCTTCTCTGCTATGGCTGCAAGCAGCTGCTGGATTAAGAGCATCGTGTTGGCCGGTAGCTGTCTTATGTCAACCACGGCTGGAAGTGTGCTACCGGCTGTGCCATTGGAGTTCTGCATTGGTTCGGTGGTTGCCTGTCCTGCATCTGGTGCTCTCGTGTTCATGTGGTGGCTGTTCGGTGCCATGCCATCCCTTGCTTCTTGTACCCGATGATTCGGGCGTTGCCATTGTCAGCTTCACATCGGTAGCCACATATGAAGAAGTAATACCTTATAGACTCAAAAGTAGTCGGCGCGTGCGGCTTCATTCCACCTAGCCACTGCACAAAATGCTAGTAGTCTAGCTAGAAATCTGCAGATCGTGTTTAGCGGTGATGACAGCGTCTTCCTCAAGAGGCAAAAAAGTGGCGATGAACGGTCGGCGCTGCTGATGTCATCAATGTCTATTGCTAATGTGATAAAGGGTGCTGCTGACATAGGGCTCTCTCTCTCTCACACGCAGTGGCCGCCGAGCTGTAGGGGCAGCTCCTTGCCCGAGAGAGGGAGCTGGATAGAAGAGAAGGTGTCATCACCATGTGGGAGGATGAATTGTCAGCCTTTAAGCGCGACCATGGAAAGGTGCTCATGGAACTCGATACCGAACGCATCTGAGCCTAGGCTGTCCAGCAAGACTTCTTCGCCTAGGCGTGTATCTCTAGCTCTAGGTCCAAACAACTCACCGACCTCAATCGGACGTTGGAGGAATGCCAGATCCACTTTTGCCTGAAGGAGATGGACTTCGAGGTGCGAGGGGTGATACTGGCGGAGGAGCTAGAGTGCGGCCGACATCCCACCGACAGGTAGGACCTATCGGCGAAACTAGATAGGGCCCACGCGCATGTGGATAGGATCAACAGCGAGCACGCCACCGAGGCTGAGCGACTATCGCAGCAGGTCATGGAGATTTCCAGCGCCCCAGTTGACCTGGGCATGCTGCCCATCCAGGACATCCCCCAACTCCCAAAGTCGGTCTAGGAAATCTTGTCGGTGGTTGGTCTCATTTTGGAGCGCCTGCAAGAAGCGCTGGCCTCCGGCGCCATTCTGTGGGACTGAGCTCGAACCGGCCACCACGCCCGTGGCTTTGGGTCATCCGCTTCATCGTCTTTCCTTTTTCTTTTCTTTTGCCCCTCAAGATGTCTGTAATATACATTTT
>VSTD030000051.1:0-21582 GCA_008808055.3 Sporobolus alterniflorus | reverse complement strand
CAGTTTCACTGTCACAAATCAAAATTTCTACACCAAAACCACCCCCTTCAAACATAGTCCAAATGCAAATCTTTATAGGTATATAGAGTGCATATTTCTTGCTAAATTGTGACACATAACGAATTTGAATTATTAAGGAACCAAATCTTTCATCAGAAGAACTTCAAACTATGGCAAATGACTAAATCTTTTGCGATTATATACCAAATCACCACACAAACCATAACCTCTTTAATAATTTCATATGTGAAAACAGTGTGGTGGCTTTTGTAGGCAGAATCTTCCCACGAGCAATGCAAACACGTCAAGTAATAACAAATAACCATAGTTTCTCCTAAACAGTTGTTCGTAGCAAAACTGATCGAAAATCCATATTTTTTTGTCATGGTGTCCATATTCCATCTCAATTATGTTACAATGTTGTACATAAATTTTTAGGGGTTTTGAAACAATACCAAATTTTGGCACAAAAATTTAAAGTAGTTAACCTAAATTGGCTGAAAATCCGTATTTTTTACCACGAGGCCTATATTCCGTCTTGGATAGGAGATAATGTGTTGTACATAATTTTTTAGGAGTTTTGAAAATTATCAGATTTCATCGTAAAATCCTAATGCCTTTGGTTTTACCAAAAAACGTATGTTCACGACACAAACTTGCCAAAATCATAATTTCTTGGCTATGAGACCCACATTTTGTCTTCATTAAACGATATAATGTTGTATATAAATTTTTAGGGGATTTGAAAAATATCAAATTTCACCTTCGAAGAGGTTAACCTTCAACTTTACTGAAAACGTCTGTACTTTATAAAAACTAGCTGAAAATCTATATTTCTTGGCCATTAGGCCAATATTTTGGCTTGATTAAATGTTATAGAGTTATACATAAATTTTAAAATGTTTTGAAAATATTGAATTTTGCCTCAAAATCTAAAGTGGTTACCTTTGGCTTTAACAAAAAACACCTATTCCCCATGAAAATAGGCTAAAAAATTGTATTTTATGACCATGAGGCACATATTCTGGATTGGTGAGATGATACATTGTTGTACATAAATTGTTAGGGAGTTTGAAAAATGTTGAATTTCTTGGCCGTGAGACCCATATTTCATCTCGGTTAAATGTTATGATTCTATACATAAGTTTCAAATGTTTTGAAAATGTCAAATTTTGTCTCAAAATACAAAGGGGTTAGCCTTCGATTTTACCCCAAAAAACTTCTGTTTGCAGTGAAAACTGGTCGTAAATCTATATTTCTTGACTGTGGGACCCATATTTAGGTTCGGCTAAATGTTATGATGTTGTACATAAAATGTTAGGGATTTTGAAAAATATCAAATTTCACCTCAAAATTTATTAAAAGAGTTTGCCTTTGATTTTTTTTTTCTAAAAAACACATGTTCGTAGAGATAATTGGTCAATAATCTGTGTTTCTTTGATGTGAGGCCCATGTTTCGTCTCGGTTAGACAATACAGTGATGTGTATGACTCTTTAGCGGGTTTGAAAAATATCAAATTTCGACTAAAAACTAAAGGGGTTAGCCTTCAGGTTTATAAAAAAATGCCTCTTTACAAAGAAAATTGGTCATAAATTCATATTTCTCATTTGTGGGGTCCTTTTTTGGCTCGGTTAGACATTACATTACTCTACATAAATATTTAGGGGGTTTAAAAATATTAAATTTTGCATCAAAATCCAAAGGGGATAGCCTTTCGTTTTATCAAAAACATCATTTCGCTGCGAAAACTCATCGAAAATCCATATTTCATGACCTTGAAACTCATGTTCCAGCCTAGTTATAGACGTTACAGTGTTATACGTAATTTTTTAAGATTTTTGAAATATATCAAATTTGGCCTCAAAATCCAAACATTCGGGTTTGCCAAAAAAACCTGTTCGTGGTGAAAACTGGCCAAATTTCTTTATTTGTTGTCCGTGATACCCATATTTTGGCTCGGTTAGACATTACGGTGATCTACATATTTTTAAGGGGTTTTAAAAGATATCAAATTTCAAGTTAAATCCAAAAAGGATTAGCCTTCGATTCTAACAAAAATGCATGTCCTTAGCGAAAATTGGTCAAAATCCGTATTTATCTATTGTGAGGCTCATATTTTTCTTTTCTTACATGGCAGTGTGTTGTACATTATTTTTAGGGTTTTGAATACTACCAAACTTCGCCTTAAAATCCAAATGGAATGCATTCAATTTTTACCAAAAACACATGTTCGCAGCAAAAACTAGACGAAAATTCGTATTTCTTAGTCACGAAGCCCATATTCCAGCTTAGTTAGATGTTACAATGCTCTACATAAATTTTTAGGGTTTTTTTTAGAAATATCGAATTTTGTCTCAAAATCTAAGGGTCTCGATTTTAATAAAAATGCTTGGTCACAACAAAAACCAACTGAAAATCCATATTTCAAGGTCGGGAGGCCCATATTTCAAGTTGGTTATATGTTATGATGTTGTATATAAATTTTTAGATGTTTTAAAGAAATATCAAATTTCACCCCAAAATCCAAAGGGCTTAGCATTCGGTCTTATCGAAAACACATGTTCACAGTGAAAATTGGCTGAAAATCCATATTTATTGATCGCGAGCCTCATATTCCTTCTCAGTTAGACGTTATAGTGTTGTATATAATTTTTTGGGTTTTGAAAAATATCGTTTTTCATAAAAAAGTCAAAGAGATTATCCTACAGTTTTACCAAAAAATGCATGTTCGTGATGAAAACTAGCTGAAAATCCGTATTTGCCAGACATTAGGCTCTCATATTCTCTAGCTCGGTTATGGTGCTATACATAAATTTTTAGATGTTTTGAAAAATATGTCTAGCACACTGAGAAAGTGTTGCTTTGTCACAAACACACTGACAATGTCATTTTCAGCTAAGACACACTACACACTTGTCCACTATTGTGTGTGACACACTAAGATTATTTTCCAATTATTTTCAACTTTTTAATTTCAAAACACAAAACACATCAGAATTGGAAACTTTGCACAAATATGCATTGTTGCATTATCTATCGTTGTAAATAGATGACCAGTTAGAGCAAGATCAGTTGAGTCTAGATGTGAGACTCAAATTGTGAGTGCCCCAATCTGCAGTTCTGTTCACTGTGCAGAAGCCACGTGTAGTTTGACCAGCAATTAAGCTAGGCCACTACTACAGAAATATTCAATGGAGATGCGCCCGAACTCAAGCGTCTCTGACATCACTTCTCGTATTACACTGAAATCGAAGACGCCCACTTGGGAGCCCGTCTCTGATTCCCGATGGAGAAAACAAAAAAAAAGGCCGACGACGCCCTTAACGGCGTTCATGGTCACCGTCCATCACGCAGACGATAGGGGAGGAGTAGGCTGGATCTGAGGATGGTGGTGACCTGAGGTAGAAGAGGATGACCACGACCTTCATCTACAACATTGAGCCTGCGGTGAAAAAGAGCTCCATCATGAACATCGGCAACAATGGTTGAGCAGAGAGGAGAGGAGAGGAACTCACAGACGCACCTCACTGCGGACGTCGACCACCGTGAGCCTGCGGACGTCGACCCCAGCAGCTGCAACCATGGGTATTGCCATATTGGCACCTGTCAGGACCCACTGGTGAGAGGTGACGGCGGGAAGAATACAAGCAACGATCAAGATGAGTCCACAAGTGGTTAAGTCAAGATGAGTGGCACAAAAGTCTCTGTTATGTTTCACCTGGGCATTAATTACATTTTAAACCTTACTTGTTTACTGTGCTGTAACTTTTGCCGGGCTAAAAGTCGTGCCTGGACCCGTGGTCAAGTCAGGAAGACAATCACTATCTTTGGTAGCCATAGGTTTCTAGAGTAGAAACTCTATATGTACTCGATTCCCTACTGGTTAATCCTGGTTATTCCTCGGAATTGCAGTGAATCCTGTCTGAGATTGAGTTCTATGTTGTTGTTTGTTGATTGGTTTGTCTGGATCATCGCGGGTCCAGACAAATTGGTACCAGAGCTCTTCCCTTCCTTGGCTGGCATTTGTCATTTTTTTGCAGCAATTAGGTTTCCGGGCATCACTTGTTCCGGTGTAAAATCCCTGATCTCGGTGAAGTCTTCCTCGGTGCTTTCAGTTTTGGGTTCCTAACTTGGGTTGCACAACAAGTCTGTGTGTAGAATTCCTCAGTCAGATCTCAGGCTCAGGGTAGCGACTACGGTGGCTACTTGTCATTGGTGTGAACTCTTGTACTCCTCTTGCACTATGGCTACTCCTTCGGTTAAGGGCGATTTGGGATTTGGTAGTCAGGGTTCGGATTCACTGGAGATGATTCATTTGCTACAACTGAATATGCAGCAAAGTGAGTGTCGTATGCAGAGGGTTGAGGAGACAGTTAGATCCATGAGCGAAACCCATACTCTGTTGGATGGTAAACTGGATGGGATATATAAGATTTTGCAGCAAATGACTTCTAGTGATTTTGGTAGTGCAGAGAAATCACCCAGGCCTATTTCCAATACCACACCCATACAATCCACCACCACAACCCTACAAACTGCTGTTGAGCTTGCCTATCTTAAAAAGCAAGAAGCAGCTGGCAAAATTTCCTTGCATCATTCATCCTATACACCTACTACTCCCAACACCACTAAAGCACAATCCTCTCCATCATTAACCTTTCACATACCTGATCCTACCACCTCTGCCAATCAAGGGATAGTGTACACCCATATCCTTACAGAACCTACTACCCACCCAAACCCATCACTAACTCATCAAACCCCACCCAACTCACCTCACCAAACCTCACCAAGCAGCTCCAATTTCACAACACCTGACCCACCTAGATACCCAAACCTGAACCATTTCAGCTTGTCAATAGCTAGACCGAAATTAGATTTTCTAAACTTTGGTGGAGATGAACCAGTCAATTGGTTAAGGCAGTGTGAGAAGTATTTTGCTTTGGCCAGTGTACCAATTGACACATGGGTCCCCTTGGCAACATTGCATTGTCAAGGAATAGCTCAAACATGGTGGTCACTAAGGACACCTGCAAATTTAGTCCACTGGACACAGTTCTGTAACATGGTCTTCAGCAGGTTCTCCCAGCACAGCTCTCATGGTTCATTGGAACATTTTCATCATCTTAAGCAAAACACATCTGTTGTAGATTATATTCAGAAATTTGAAGATCTTATGGCTCTAATGCAAATGGAATACCCTGGGTTGTCTAAATAATACTTTATCAGCAGTTTCATAGCTGGCCTCAAGGATGGAATCAAGCATTATCTGGCAGTCCAAGGAGCTGGAAAAAGGAATTCTAGTGAAGAAATCCTTACTGATATCAAACCCAGCCTACACCAAACCCAACCCTACCTTCCAACCCTCCTTGATAACCAAAGCACAGACACCAAACCAAATTATAACCCCACTCAAACCACAGCTTGTAAACCCAAACAAGCCTATCCAATTAAAGACAAGGGAGCTTGGAAAGTGCGGGGGGGGGGTGTCAAGAACCTTGGACCCCAGAGCATAAATTTCTCTACAAGTTTAGACGTGATGTTCAAGCTATGACAATTGATCCTGATAATTGGTTGGCAGTGGAAGAGGTGATGGAAGAAGAAAATCATACCCTGCTCTAGACTGAGACAACAGAGAGTGTTCAAACTCCTCTGCCATAGCTTCTCATGATATCCTCTCATGTTGTCAAGGACACTTCATCTACAGCCACATTTGCTTTAGTGGACACAATTGTAGAAAAAGGAGCATTGCACTGCTAGACAGTGGGAGCACTGACACATTCATGGAGTACTCCTTTGGTAGCCAACTTAATCTCCCAATTTTGACAACTACTCCTAAGAAAGTGAAAGTGGTTGGGGGTGGTTCACTGGATTCGAGTGCTGTCATGCAGCAAGTTACTTACTCTATCCAAAGAGAGGTTTTTACCAATGACTTCAAATTGCTACATTTGAGAGGCTATGGTATTATACTAGGATGTGACCGGATTAAAACTCACAGTCACATTGGCCTTGACTTGAGGGAACCTTCTAGGCAACTTATAATCCAGAAGCAAGGAGCAAAAAAGTGGTATTTCAGGATTTTACTGCCCCTCCCCTCAAGCCTAATATTAATGCCTCCCAGCTGAAGAAGTTATGCAGGGCAGAGATAATGGGTTATGTCATAGAGATACAATCGATGGAATTTGTTGATACTAACAAAAATGAGGAAGTGGCTCCTGTTGAAATACAGGAAGTTCTTCAGTAATTCAATGATGTATTCACTGACAAGCCTGGTCTTCCCCAAAAGAGAAATTGTGACCATGTCATACCCCTCAAAGATGATAGTAAGTCACCCAACATCAGGCCCTACAGAATCCCACATAAGCAAAAAGATGAAGTTGATAAGCTCATCAAAACAATGCTACAAGATGAAATCATCAGGCATAGTACAAGCCCTTACTCTTCTCCTGCCATACTAATCAGGAAGAAGGATGGATCATGGAGGCTTTGCATTGACTATAGAGAATTGAATTCACAAACAGTCAAGGATAAGTTTCCCATCCCTGTTATAGAGGACCTTTTGGATGAACTATATGGGGCAAAAATATTCAGTAAACTGGACTTAAAGAGTGGCTACCACCAGATAAGAATGCAAGAAAGTGACATCTACAAAACAGCAGTCAGGACAACATTTGGGCACTATGAATTCCTGGTTATGCCCTTTGGGCTAATCAATGCACCAGCAACATTTCAATCATTGATGAATGGACTCTTTGTCGATTAGTTGAGGAAGTTTGTTCTTGTGTTTTTTATGACATCCTGATTTATAGCAAATCTCTACATGATCATGTCATTCACCTTTCCACAGTCTTGAGCATTCTCAGATGCAATCATTTGACAGCAAAAAGAAGCAAGTGTACATTTGCTACAAATCAAGTGGAGTACTTAGGCCATGTGATCAGCAACAAAGGGGTAGCAACTGACCCAGCGAAAATCTCTGCTATTCAGTCATGGACTACACCTAAATCTGTCACTCAGTTAAGGAGCTTCCTAGGCCTTACTGGGTACTAAAGAAGATTCATACAAAACTATGGAACTATCTGCAAACCACTGCATGATTTGTTAAAGAAAGAAGCATTTCATTGGACGCATGAAGACACCTTGGCATTTGATACACTGAAGACTAAAATGTTGACTGCACCTATCTTAGCATTGTCCAATTTCAATCTGCCTTTTACATTGGAGACATATGCTTCTGGGTATGGGATATGAACAGTCCTTATGTAGCAAGGCCGTACTATTGCCTTTTATAGTCAGGCCCTTGGACCCAAGGCATCAGCTCAATCCACTTATCATAAGTAGGCTTTAGCTATCCTTCAAACACTAAATAAATGGAGGCACTACATTCTAGAAAATCATTTGGTGATCAAAACTGACCAGCAAAGCTTAAAATTTATGATGAGTCAATGACTAAATGAAAGGATCTAGCACAAATTATTAATGAAGCTCCTGAAATTTGATTATTCTATAGAATACAAGAAAGGGAAAGAAAACCAAGTTGCTGATGCTCTGTCCAGGAAACATCACTCTGTCCTTGCCATTTCCTCTGCAATTCCTGCATGGATTTTAGACATAGAAGCCAGTTACAACAATGACACTCTCTATATTGATATCATACATCAATTAGCAGTCAATAATCAAGCTATGCCCAATTACACATTACATGTTGGGGTGTTGAGATATAAAGGCAAAATCTGTATTGGTGGCAATTCTGGGATCAAATCCCATATTCTGACTACTTTGCATTCATCATCGATGGGGGGTGGGGGCACTCAGGTATCAGGGGCACTTATCAAAGAGTGAGTAGAATTTTTCATTGGCCTAATATGAAGAAAACTGTGGAAGAGTTTGTTAGTCAATGTGCTGTCTACCAATGAGCTAAAGCTGAGCACTACTAGTATCCAAGATTATTAGCACCATTGCATGTACCAACCATGGCCTGGACCTTCATCACCATGGATTTTATAGAAGCCCTTCCAAAATCAGGTGGTAAGGATGTGGTGTTGGTTGTTGTGGACAAACTGACAAAATATGCACATTTCATTGCATTGTCTCATCCTTACACTACCCATACTGTTGCTCAGACATTCATTGACAGTATCTTCAGATTGCATGGTCTTCCTGCAACCATTCTTACTGATAGGGATAATGTCTTTACAAGCCAACTACGGTAGAGTATTTTTAAAGCTATGAAGGTCTTCCCGCAGTACATCTCTGCTTACCATCCACAAACAGATGGTCAAACAGAGAGAGGCAATCAGTGTCTTAAAAATTATCTGAGATGCATGGCGTTCCTTGAGCCCAAGAAATGGTTATCCTGGCTTCCATTAGCTGAATGGTGGTACAACACCAATTATCACACATCTCTGAAAAGTACTCCTTTTGATGCTCTTTATGGATATAAACCACCAATGATGTCTGAAGTGCTGATTCCTGGTCCAAATTCATCAACTATGGAATTCTTGCAACAAAAACAGTGCATGATATCTAAGCTCAGGGAGAATTTGATTCAAGCCCAGGAAAGAATGAAGAAATTTACAGACAACAAAAGAATTGATAGAGAATTCATGGTGGGAGATATGGTATACTTCAAACTGCACCATTTAGGCACCATACCCTGAATATTCATCAACTTCTGAACCTCACTACAAAGTATTATGGGCCTTTCAGAGTGCTAGAAAGAATTGGCCTTGCGGCTTATAGAATCCAACTACCCTTAGATGTTGATATTCACCCTGTGTTCCATGTGAGCCAATTGAAGAAACATTTGAGACCTCGAGCTGTTCCCCAAGCCAATCTTCCCATGGTCACAATGGATGGCTACATCAAAACTGAACCCAATGCTATTTTGGACACCAGGGCATTACCATGCATGGATAACATTGTCAAGCAGTGGAAGATACAATGGGAAAAATCTGAGTGACGATCAAGCTACATGGGAGGACAAGTTCTTCATCAAGGCTACATTTCCAGGGTTCTATCGCAAAACTATACAAGAGTGGTGGTCGCCTAAGGTTTCTTATGGGCAAGAACCCTCTCAAGGAGGGGGGGGGGGGAGTTGTCAGGACCCACAAGTGAGAGGTGACGGCGGGAAGAATACAAGCAACAGTCAAGATGAGTCCACAAGTGGTTAAGTCAAGATGAGCAACACAAAAGTCTCTGTTATGTTTCACATGGGCATTAATTACATTTTAAACCTTATTCGTTTACTGTGCTGTAACTTTTGCTGGGCTAAAAGCCACGGCCGGACCTGTGGTCGAGTTAGGAAGACAATCACTATCTTTGGTAGCCATAGGGTTCTAGAGTAGAAACTCTATCTGTACTCGGTTCCCTACTGGTTAATCCTGGTTCTTCCTTAGAATTGCAATGAATCCTGTCTGAGATTGAGTTCTGTGTTGTTGTTCCTTGATTGGTTTGTCTGGATCATCGTGGGTCCTGACAACACCTATCGCGGTGGTTGCACAGTCGAGGCGGGCGGGATCCGGTGGCGCGCTCGACTGCAACATTGGGGACCTGAACAGCTCACATCAGGTGCTTCCAGCGTAGAAGGAACCGTTGTCCTACGTCGTGGCTGCGTGGCATCTCTTGCAGCTCGTCGTGAAGGACCTAAAGGTAACAGAGCACAAAGACAAAATTCTAGGTGAGACACGAAGGGAAGGGGAGAGAAGCAAGATTCGGAAGGGAATATGGCCACACCTTTTCACGGGAGGAACACACCACACCTTTTCGCAGACTCCACACGACCAGATCGGACTCCATAGAACCCAAACTGTATTTGAATCTTTTTTCAGGTCTGTGGCCTCCATAAGCCAGACGTGCCATGGCTTCGCCCATCTCCGATTACGTGGGTGCATCTCCCTTGTGAGACGCATCTACTACGTGCGTCTTGTATTACATATAATGTGAGACGTGTCTTACTACACATGCCTTATATTATATATAATGCGAGACACATTTTACCATGTGTGTCTCACATTATAGGTAATGCGAGATGCACACTATTACATGTGTCTCGCATTACAGTAATTCAAGACACACTCTAATACGTGTCTTAGATTAATTTCTCCTATTTGACTTTTTTATGTAGTGGGTGCCCATGACACAAGTTTATGTTCAAATGGGTATAACATTGGTAGTATGTTCAAATTGATTGAAATATCATTGGAAACTTCCTTAAATTCAACAATAAGCTCCTAATAATAATCACGTGGTCAAAATTATTCAACTGGGCCTAATCGACTCATTCAAGTACAATGCAAGCAGCTACCTAGAAATCACGTGGTCAAGATATTATTTGAAGAACAATGCATATGAAATTTCCAGCTAGCAGGTTTCACACACCTGTATTTACGAATCATCTGTGCTTTCTTTTCATGTCACATTTGACATATATAGCCTAATATGTAAGCATCAAATCCACCACTTTATTACATAATAAAATATTTAAACAGGTGTAAATTTTGCAAGATGTTCATTGTATTGGAAACAAAATTATTTGTAGTAGGGCTGCAAACCTACAAGTTTACAGTCCTATCATATTCTTTTAGAATCATGTCTATTTTCTGACATTTGTTTCCCTTATTTCGATGTTAGAAAGCTGATCTAATTCTAACAACTGTGAGAGGATTACAAACTCATAAGTTTACAGCCTTGCTACAAGAAATTTTCTTCCATTGTATTTGAACAAGCATGTTACACGTTTGCCCCTCCACCAAGGGGCGTGAGCTGAATCATCAATTAATGCATAGGCAAAAGCCAAATTCCTTTGTACTTACGGAGTATATATTAGTCCAAGCTAGCATCGGGGAGCAGGTAGATACGGTAGATACTAGCTGACTTGCAGCCAGCTAACGCGATATATATTATGACTAAAGTTTGCAGCTTTGCATGCGCCATGCAAACAAAGTTTGAACTGGACGGACTAATTAATTCATAGTTTTACCGAGAATATATACATTAACCCCAGATATATGAACTTGAATTTTATTTCTTTATCTAGGAACTAGGAGCTCAATTGTATTTGATCATGCGTCTCCACGTAGCGCTGCCCTCAATCTTTGCACCACCCTCTCAATGCCTCCGTGTCGCCCTGTCACCTGCAAGAGCATATAGATTTTCGTAAGAGAAATCAAAGTATATATGTGATCCGTGTCCGATGACTAACGTGTACATAGAACGACGACTCGCCAGCGTGTGGATTGTGTAGATGGCCCTGGCGCCGACCACTGAGAAGTGCGCGTTCTGCACCTCGGCGCCGGCCTCCTCCACGGCACGCACCGCGCGGTGGAACGACGCGCCGTCGTCGCTCGGCGGGGCGCCGGTGACGAGGATGCCGGACCCCAGGTGCTGCACCTCCACCTCTGCCACCGCCGCACCAGACGAGGACGACGCCGACGTCAGATCCCGCTTCCTCTCCTTGAGCCTCTCCACCCTCTCCGTAGTCTGCCTTATGTACGACGCCGCCGCCTCTAGCCTGTCTGGGAGCGTCGTCGCCGCCCGCCCGCCCCGCTCCGCCGCCTGACATCCACATGCATCGATAGCTAGCAAGTTGGCAACAACATGAGCTAACAATTTGTCCCAAGCATTAACGTGTACGACTACGACAACGACTTTAATTCCTGCATGCATAGATAATGTATAAATATCCACGAACCGGCGTGCTGCCGTCGCGGGCCAGCGTGTCGAGGCGGGAGTAGAGCGCGTTCATCTGGTTGCGGCGGTTGCGCTCCACCGTCTTCCGGTCAAGCTTCCAACCACCGCCGGCGCCGGTGGGTAACCGAAAGGCGGCGGCGGTGGTGGCGGCGTCGTCATCTCAGGCTATTTCGCTTTTGACCAGCGCCTGCGTGCGTTTGTCGGCCTGGATGTGTTCTCAAGTGAGTTCCCTGTCGAGTCCAGCGGCTTGTTGATGCCTTCCTCATGCGAGGGCACTACTATATATATAGATGGCTCGCTAACGGGTCGGGTAGTAAGTAGACTAGCAGGGTTCCACGATAATGTGAAATGTAGCTGGCCCGAAGAATTTAGCACTCTTTATAAACACGTTTGTAGTACTTAAACATTGAAATACACATGTATCCTCAGCTCCGATCCTTCTATTTTCTTATTTGAAGAGGCTTTGTGAGGTCTGAACGAACAAAATCTGTTGAGAAGTTTGAAGGGGATAATATATAGCTAGCTATTGGCCAGCCTGAAAAGTCTAAAGCAATTTTCCTCGGTAATATGTGTACGCATAGTAGATTGTCAACAAAAAAACACCATTGTTCTTTTGTAAGGTCCTGTTTGGAACACGTAGAGCTAATTATTAGCTAGCTAATAATCTATTAGCTGGATTGGGACAGCTAATTATTAGCTAGAGGTTGTTTGGAACCCCTAGCTAATTATTTTTTTGCTAGAGCCAATTAACCATAGTGCACCTGGAGGAGAGTGGGCAAAGGTAGAATGGAGATTATTAACCAACAATTAGCTGGGTTGGACCAGCTAATGGGATTATTGTTAGCTGGGGGGTTAGCTAATAATTAGCTGTGGTATTAGCTACCCTGGTTAGAACCCTTATAGTTATTTTTAGCAGCTAACAATAATCTATAGGGGTTAAAACAGGCCCTATGTCCATTTGTGCCGACATGCCTTCCTTGCTGCTCTCAAAAACAAGCTTTTGGCGAGCTGAGGTCAAAACATATGGAGTAGCTTCTAATTAAGCAAGAGCTGAATGCCCGACGGGGTAAAAAAAATGGAAGGTATTCAACAGGGTACGTTCAAATGTGGGTCATCCACTGGGGTAACTAATTGAGCTCGGATACTACATGCATGCACTCGCGCCTCCTGGAAGTTGCGATGCAAATGTAGTGCCATGCGACCAAGACCAGAAGACGACGACGGCTGGGGTGATTGCTGAGCAGATCGAGCGAGCGCGACATAGTGGGAATCATCGAGACCGAATCACTTGACCGACCACGCTGACTCCGGCGATCGCTAGCGGACACGGCTGGAGATGGATGTGACTGTGCCGTCAATGATCCCTGGCCGGCCAGACAGCTGGTTTAGTTGGAGAGAGCTAGTGCGCAGGTCAAACGTCAAAGGATGCATGACGTGGTGTGCTTATTCGCAGGTGATATCGGACACGGTGACGCGATCAGAGGCCATCTATCATCAGATAAACTTCACCTTTTTCGTCGCTGTCGTCTCTGACTGATCACCATGCCTAACGGAGCTCAAATGTATCATGTCACGTATTCACCTTTTTTTTGTATGGAAAAGGCTACGCCATGCCTACCTTTATTTAGTCTTTTTCCATATAGGAAAAAAAAGAAAATGTGACTTCCTTTAGCAGTGTTCAGTTGGGCTTTAGTGCCATATGCTACTGCGTTAATTAATTATGATGCCTTCTCTCCACTCCCAAGCAAACATAAGTCTCCCAAGACCTACAAGATCAAAAGGTTTCGCCTCCTTCCTGACTTGCATGCATGCAAGGTGCGGCCATTTTTCCGACGCATCTAAGCAACGAGACGACCAAGTGCGCGACAGCCTTATTCCTTTCTTATCCAGCCCTCCTTTGACGGAACCAATTGTGCCAACAACACTCCACACGTGTTAACGCAGCATTACCAAGTTGAGAGACGTACGACCACCAGCTTTATTCCTCGTTGGGCCGTAAGTGTGGCCTACCAAACTGTAGCCCAGTTCACGAGGGTGTACTCCGCTAACTGGGCCTCAGCATCGTCCAGTATCACGATAGGAGTTGGGCCCAATTCAAAAAAAATATAGCAGGTTGGCCAGTGTGAGTCTGACAGAGGCCCGTTCCTGCGTTTTGTTTCAAGGCCTTGAACGTTTTCCATGTACGAAAGGGAAACGCTTCTGCTTTCATCAGAGGACAACCAACCAGTTACTCTGAAATGGAAGCAGCCTGGTGTGTTGCTCACCGGTTTGTTACCAAGAACCTTTGGAATTCTCACTTGACAAACGATTAGCCGATCGATTTGAGCCTCCCTAGAACTGATGCCCGACCTTTGAAGGGCAAGGCAAATGGAAATCAAAGTTCCGGAACATAGCTAGGTAGCACCTACTGAGTTCATATACCACCATAGGTGAATAAGCTCATGAAGAAAAATCAGTGTTCACTTGAATTGATTTTACCGCCTGCTCTGTGCGTAGCAAGTCTCTCTTACGCCTCAAACTTTGTTAGCAACGCAAAATATCATCTGAGATCATCGGCCTCTACAGGCCACAGTTCATGCTATGCATGGGAGTACATTGTGTTGCGCATTATTAGCTTGAATACATTATGTGGTCACTGTAATACTGTTCTGTGTGTGATACTCATATTATTTAATTCTTTTCTCATATTACGTTTCCTACAAACTAACGAGACTCTTGGGGTGGTGGAGATCAACAACGGCACATGCATGGAGGCCTTGATAAATAAAGTAACAAAATCTGTTCAAGTTAGATGAATGTTAGTAAATAGTGATATATGAGACAAAGGGCAGAAGATAAAAAATTATAAAGATTAAGTAGTTATATATAGAGATTAAAGTAGTTTGATTTTCCTAACGTATGTGTAATTATAAAAAAAAGACTGTTTTGTTGAAATCATAGACCTTTTACTACGTACACAACAAATACTTTCAATTTTGTTTTGGATAAAACAGCTAGTCCGTGCAGGTCTACCTAATTAAATTATGACCTGAATTTGCTTCCTGTGTCAACCACATGCTCTAGAACTACATACTAGTATGTGCTACCACAACTAGCTAGCTGCTCCGGTTTCTACCCTACGGACTAGCTAGCAACAGACTGCTAGTATTTTCATTCGAGCCACGCAGTAGTAGGCACCCAGGAATCTGCGCAGATGATCGAGAACCGACCGAGTTTCCATCGATTAGTTACCACAAAATACATGTACGAGCGGCCAACGACGTACTGCGTTTGAAAGAATTTTATCATCAACAGAACCTGCTGACATAGCTTCGGCATAATCGATGACACGCGCTCTATGGGAATTTTAGCTTCCGAACAAATAGATGTTTTAATGGAACATTTAGCCAAGGTATTACGCCAGTGGCTGGCCAATCTGAGCAGACTATCGATCGACAGAGGGCACAGGTTTTCTTCGGTTGACAGACACATGCTACAACTTTGCAGCCAATTAAGTCGACTTAACAGTAGGTGAAGCCTCACCTTCACCTTCCTCAGAGATTGTCGTTCATGAAAAAACAAAGAAAAAATCAATTGGCGAGATATGCTGCAGCATCCATTGAAATTTGTGGTCAAGGAATGATAGCACTCTTCCTCCTCCCTGCCCATGAGTTGCGTTCAGACAACGTACGTAACGTAGCTACAGATCGAGATGCACCATAAAACCAGTGGACACCTAGCAGCAATCCCTCACGAAAACACAAAAAAAGGGACGTGTAGATCAGAAACAGTTCGCAACCGATTATGCTTTCGGGTAATTTCTACCTAGCATATAATCCAGGGATTAGCTGTGAACTTATTATTACGTCGTACTAATAGAGCTTGCGTGCATGATCGTCCGGTGGTGGAAGCTTGTCGTCTGCTCCACACCGAGCTGGACGAGACGAGATCATGCATGGTTGGTCCCCTGTGCGTGACGGCATCAGCTGATCTAGAAACACGCCGCAGACGCTGTGCGCGTGCGGTCGATCGACGATACTTGTCAATTGCCATCTAGCTACCTGCAGACTTAATTACAGTTGTCACGACGCGTTTCCAATTAACCAGGTGTGTTCTAATTCCAACCTGTCCCCTGTGCGTGACGGCATCAGCTGATCTAGAAACACGCCGCAGACGCTGTGCGCGTGCGGTCGATCGACGATACTTGTCAATTGCCATCTAGCTACCTGCAGACTTAATTACAGTTGTCACGACGCGTTTCCAATTAACCAGGTGTGTTCTAATTCCAACCAATCGCGATGGTGGGGGATCGACAAGGATTGGTTTCGTCGTGGTCCAGGGTTTGATCTGAGGAGAAAGACGGTCCATGCTTGTACCATGTACTACGACGAAGGAAAGCGAAAAGTTATGCTGCTGATAGAATGAGCCGACAGCAGGAGCAGTACTATAAGCCCCCGTGGGTAGGTAATAGACAGAGCTCTTGTTGTTTCTCTATCTAGGTTGGTTGAGTGGAGCTTTCTCACTGCATGTTGTTCTTTCATCTATTATGTATATATTTGGTCAATATATGGAGGTCTCAAGTTCACCAAAAATTCCTAGAAATTCTCATATTAACCAGAGAAAAAAGAAAGAAAAATTATTCATCACTGTCATTACGAAAAAACTAGACTAAAATACTCCTCCATAAAATTATAAATTACCCACCATTGCCATTATAAATTTTAAGAAATTCTTATTTTAATTAGAAAAAAATACCCACAAAAAAAACTAGACTAAAATAATCATCCACATAATTTTAAACTAACCACCACTGCTATTATAAATTTTAATAAAATTAGATAATATTCCTCCGCGTGTATTTTAAATTGACCATTTTAAAATTGTAATTTATTTTTTATAAATTACAAAACTCCATCATTATGAAAAAGTTGAATCTGAAAAAACTTTTACATATTTTTAAAAATTACTCACTATTGTTATTACATAAAATTTATTCTAAAATACTGAAATATAAGTTTATAAATTACCATAATTCAACTATGAATACAATCAACATAAAAAATTGAAATACAAAAATAGGAATAGTGTGATAAAAATAAATTTAGATATCCAATATAATAAAATAATAAATATGATTGAATTTTTTATAGTAGCGGTGTAGATTAGAGTGGTTAATTCAGTCACACAAATGTGCGGGCCGCCAACCTAGTTTTATCAAAAAAATGAAATAAATTTGCAGTTTTAGTTCCTATTATATGACAGTTGACAAATAAGTACTCAACGTACTATTATATTGCATGCGCTTTTTGTCCCAACACTCGACGCTATCTTTTTGTAGTTTTGGTAAAATTTCTAAGAAAATCTAACTAACATGAACTCAAGGTGTGGCATCTCGATCTATGAGTCTCTGCAGACTAATGAAGATTTTTCCTACCTATTCAGCTGGCGAAAATGGCCATGTTAAATTGTTTATTCGCGTCGATCAAGGACTCAATAAGTACTAGAGTAGCTACTAACAGCCACCCAGCAACAACAAACACACGTCACATCGATCCATCCAAGCCTCCTCTTTTTCATCCTGGCCCCTACATATGACAAGTCCAATCACCAAGCGACGACCCCATCCATCCGTACCAGGATCCCTGACTGTAGGTGTGGCGACTTGACATGTGAGACCAGGTCCACAGTAATCTAAAGTCACCTGACCTTACTTAAGGGATCCGCATCCCACCCATCCATCCGTGCAGCCAGCTAGCTCATGCATGCTTTCTGCTGATCGACCATGGATGTGCTTCTTCAGTCAGAGTAATGTGGCAGCAGGTCGTTCATACATATATATATATATATATATATGACATCACTATTTATCACCTAGGGTGATGTAACAGAGATCCATCATCTGGACCTAACCGATCGAGTAAGGCTCCCCTCGCGTGATCCCCCGTGCCCCTGCGCACCCGGCTCAGTCCCGCACGCTCCGGACCGAGCTGCGAGTCGGCCGCGTGCCCATGATGGAGCCATGTGCCGCCTGCCGCCCTACGCGCCCGCGATCGAGCTCAGTCATTTTGCAAAATGACTGAGCGCCCTCACACTCTATAGTAACGAGAATAACTGAGCAATGTAGCAATCTCGAAAAATGACTGAATAATTTTAGAAAATGGTTGAGCATTGGAGCAAAATGACTGAGTTCACTATAGGAAAAAATGACTGAGTTATTATAGCAAATTGACCGAGTTCACTGTAGCAGTGAAAAATGGCTAACATGATAAAAAATGACTGAGTTCACTGTAGCAAAAAACACAAAATGATGAGCAATATAGCAGAATTGTTGAGCACTATAGCAGAATGATTGACAAAATCATAAAATGACTGAGCTTTATAGCTAAAATACCTGAGTTCACTGTAGCAACGAGAAAATGACTAAGTTCTCTAAAATGGCCGAGCACTTAAACAAAAACAGTTGAGCATTGTAGCAACGATGATGTTGTAAAATAATTGACTGAAAACTCAAAAGTAGCTGACTCTTTGTTAAAATGGTTGAGTGAATCGTGAAAAATGACTGAGTCACGTGAGTTTATAGCTGAGGTCCATCGGCTCGGTGAAGACGCGGCTTAGACCACGTGGCGCAGGGTCAGTGTGGGGCGAGCCAGCTCTGACCCGCGTGAGCACGTGCAGGAATCAATCGCGTGGGCGCGGGTCAGGGTCACCTAGTCTAGGTGATGGACCAATAGGCCCATCAGCTAGGGTGATATATATATATATATATATCCGTGGGTATATAAGTTCATGCATGGGGACTTCTCCCAGACGCGTGATATTGGACGCTTGTAGTCCGGGCCATGCATGCACGGACGTGTTGTATATATGTGCATGGCGATATATATCCTACTGTATTGAGCAACAGACGCGATCCCGTACGGACTATGTCCATACGTGCAGAAAGACATATAGTGCACATCTATGATTGTCGGTGCACTATCCCCGTTACGCAAGTTGTAGTGTTAATTTGGCTGTCAAATCATATACAAACAATGAAGAATTATCATGCACCAAATATAAATTCACCTAAAAGCTTTAAGCTTTTGGGTGAATTGGTCCGAGAGTAATAATTTAAGATTATATTGGAGCCGGTTTTTCATGGGTGTGATTTATTAAAAAATAAAAATAAATTATAGTCTACTCATATATTTCATGTTTGCCTCCAAGAAAGTTGCACGTGAGGAGGTGTTAAAGTATAAATGAATTATTTATCTTTTCATATCAAATTAGTCTTTTAGCTGAACTGGTTGTTGCACAATTAATAATCTAACATACATGCAGATCATATTGAGTCATCACTAGGTACCTGTAGAACTACTCTGCGCCAGAAACACACACTTACACTCTTATACCGAACGGTTAAGTTTGCTACATTAATAGTAGACAATAATGTTTTTCTAGACCTTGCTTCTTTATTGTTGAACTCCATGTGCAAGGGTGCTTAATTATTGTGACCAGTTTAACATACAATCTCACTACATGTTTAGGTGCGCTTTTTCTGTTACTAAAGTTAGGAATTCAAGGACTCAAGGTACCGGCACATCATGCTGTTGTGAACAAACTAGAAATAATGGGAGACAGGTCAGCTAGTCAGGTTGTTATCCCACATATCTGCACCGGCAACTTCATATATAGTTGTCACTGGGACATTAGTAAAGAATAATGATTCACTTCAGAGTAACAAGTAACAACTAAATTCCAACGGTTCAACTGTTGATGCGTAGGGTGCATACTATACTCATCATGTATATAGCTTGTAGCGCCACCACCGCCCGATTGTTACAGAAAATTTAATGAAAAAAATCAAACTACAGACTTGCACTGTACTTACCAATATTTCTGAGTCCTTGGAGGCTGAAGGCTGGAGATCACGTGGCCTTATTATTCGTGGCCGTCATTTATAAAGCTTTCACACATGAGTGTGACAGCCAAGTGCGTGGTGGTGCCATTCTACATAGCCGTTTTATGAACAGGATATGTTAAAAAAGAAAAGCACGTATACATATATGCAGTTTTTCTGTGTCACATAAGACACTAAAATTTACTGGGTTAGATGAGTGACAGCAGTTGGCAAGTCGAACTGTGGCACTCTACTTTGTATACAGGCGTTGCTTTTTCTCCCTTTTTTGAGATTAGTATACAAGCTTTGCTATGTACGTTCACAGCTGCGTGTGTTCAATTCGGCCTTCGATCTGGGCTTCGGCCCGTTTATGGACTGTGTGCCCGCCCGACCTGTCTCCATCCGCTGAAAGAGAGAAATGGCACACAATTGATGCACCTGATGCACGAAGAAAGTTTTATACTCCATCCCCAAATAATTGACGTTTTTAGTACAAAATTGTACTAAAAAGCGTCAATTATTTGAGGATGGAGGGAGTATGATTGTTGTTGGAGAAGATACGCATGATATGACTTTCATGTGTCACTCTTGAAGTATTGGCAACATCTGGGGTGTCTTTTGTACACAACGCCAAGTGGCTAGCGCCGCGTACGTAGAAACTAACATAGGTGCCTCTGCCCAATGTATTTGAGTATACTATGTAGGGACGATGAGAGAAGTCAGATTTTTGTACCAAAAAAGAAGAAAAAATAAAGGGGAAAACATATGCGCAAGTGGGAATTTATGAGCAAATTAAACAGTGTGGGGATAACATATCATTGAGGTATGGTGGTGCAGGTTGATTCCAATTGATTAATGGTTATTGTCTTATGATAATTGAAATTTATGTAGGCCAACCTTTAAGGCACTCGAGAGGCAGAGCACTTGAGAAAAAAATAAATGTATGTTCCATTTTCTCATCACCAAATTTTGAAACCTTAATAAATTAAAATCAGGCGAGCATTACTATTGTAGTTACCGGCAGGCTACTAGCAGCACCGCTAGCATTGGCATCTTCAAGGAGCTAGCTAGCCTAAGAGTGCTCTTGCACACTCTATAAAATATATATGTGTGTGTGGTGGCCCTTTAATTTTGTGTTTAGAACACAGAAGAGATGAATTGCTTGCCGTGTGCGCCTATGACCATTAATAAACTGTGCAGATCACATCATCAGGAAACAAAAAGCGGACAATTACGGTCGACCGTCTGTGTGCACCAGTAGTTACTCCTTTGGGCAACGAAGCGCACTAGCTAGCTCCAGGTTGGATATGGATTGAGGGACGATCGACGAACCGATCGAACTCATTGGTACACACCTAGCTGTCTATACCGAGATGTACTCGGTTTGAAAAGTACGCGGGTACGTCTATACCGAGACCACGTACGTCGAGCTAATTAGCAGTGCCATTGGATCTTTGTTTATCAGTAGCTGGTGGTAGTAAATTAATTACCACTTTCCATCGGCAATGAAAGAGAGAGGGGAATAGAGAGAGGGACGTCTCACGTCGCGAAGGTTGCGTCGACAGGGTCGGTTGGGCTGTCGCTGCCCTCAGCCTGCACCAGCCACTACTAAAACCGCCCTGCTCTTCTCTCCAGAAGAGGCATTCTTCATCTCTCTGTTCTCTCTCCGCTCTCAGCAGCTCGATCACTCCTACAACACACTAGCTCATTAAGCTACACCAAGAAGAGACAAAACGTTAATTACAAGAGCTCGCCACGCCATTGCTACAGTCGATTATTGGCAAGCAATAATGTCGTCGGAGGGGGAGCTCTACAGCCCGGCGTCGTCCGGGGGAACGTCCTCGCCGCCGCCCTCGCCGGCGGGCGCGCGTCGCGAGAAGCGCGCGCGCGACGGCGGCGGGAGCCACCCGTCGTACCGCGGCGTGCGGATGCGGGCGTGGGGGAAGTGGGTGTCCGAGATCCGGGAGCCGCGCAAGAAGTCCCGCATCTGGCTCGGCACCTTCCCCACGCCCGAGATGGCCGCGCGCGCGCA